>JAUZSX010313337.1:0-12118 GCA_034780655.1 Idiosepius hallami | reverse complement strand
CAAAGTGGGGCCGAAAATTTGGCCCTTTGAAATCGAAAAACGGGCGGCCGAGCGAAGCCGGGCTAAATTTCTAGTAGTAAATAATAGAGAAAAAAAACTAAACAAAAGTAAGCAAATATATATATGTTCGTAACAATGTTGGTTGTTTTATCAACTATTTAACTCAAATTTTTTTAAACATTTTCAGTCATAAACTTAAACTTTGCTGACAAAAATAAAACAAAATTAAAGATATACACCCTGGTCAAAAGCTTTGCAACACGATGCAAAATTATATAGTTTCAGACATTTTTGAAACAACAACAAATTAACTTGATGCTGTCCTACAGTGACCTTAGATTCTATTAGATCTAACTGTTTTAATCTACAGAGTTCAATGCTCTGGTCAAATTGTGATACAGGACTATAAAAGTATGTGTTTTCTGATATTTTTGTTGAAAAAAACAATAAGAATTAAACTTAAATTTAATTATTCAAGCGCGAACTAAATACGCTGTGCTAGACAAAGTTTGCAGGATTTGGTGACTGACATAATTATGTCAGAAGGTTCAGATATTCTGCTGTATTGATGTTCAGACCCATTTCAATCGTTGGCAAGAGCTCCAAACATACTGACAGGGTGTTTACTCTGCATTACTTGAGCAATACAAGAAGAGCCATTAGCATAAATCTCGAGTTTCTGCAGTTGGTGTCTACCATAAACTTTTTCTCCTCCACGAAAATCTGATCGGTATCAACCATGGGGCGTTTAAGGCGATTAATTAGCAAAGAGCTCCCTCTATACGAATGGTCTTAAATTTAGCTGTAAGAATCTTACAATGTCGTCTGCAATATGGGTTTGCTGCAGTGGACCGTTTATAGCCACACAGAACTCTTCTTATGCAGATTTTATCACCTCTTGGAATGAAAGCCTTATCTGTCTATACTTTCCTTTGAGTTTGTTACAACACAATAAACAGTCCTAGGAGTATAGCCAGTATCTCTCATAATGTCAACTGTCCAACTTATGACCTGTGCAGAACAATTCAGTAATAACCATTCTATTGTTAAATTCATGACAAGCACTCGTTTTTTTGAGAATTTTTAGGTGGCTAATAAGACTGTAAAGAATCCAGCAACTAACATTTTATGTTGATAATGCCGATTATAAAAATAAATTGCCGATTGAAATTATAGTCAATTTATCGTTTATCGTTGTTTTGAATTTTTGATGAGGAAACTATTCTAATTCTTTTTCTAGTACAGTATGGAAAAATATTTTTTCTGCGGCGCTTTATTGGTAATTACATTAGTTACAAAAACCAATAGTATCTGACAAAATTCTATTTCTTTGGAAAACCAATCTAATAAGATATGCGTTAAGCACTTGTTTAACACAAACATGAAATCATTTCGAGGTTCTGAATTGAAGGCAAATGCTGAAAAAATATGAGAATAAAACTAAGTTTTGGTAAAAAACTGTTTTCATTCTGATGAACTAATCAGATAAAAAGTCAATGTTTTTTCAGTAAATTTCTACATTGTTTATTACCCAGTGGAATATTTGTCCGTTATATTTGCTTTACTTCGCCAAAAGTTAATAGTTTTTGAAGAAATCTTAACATCTCAATGTTAAATCTTTTAAAGTGGTTTTCCCACCCCACCCCCAAAAAATAGATACTTTATTGAGTCTTTAGATGAAGAATAATTCCTATCTTACCAAACATTTGTTATCGGAAGTTAAAGTACACAACATCCCAATTTAAAAAATAAACAATTGTTTAATATTTCGTAAATAGTTGAAAACAATTGACCATTGAATCGTAAGTTATTTATTTAATTGACACGAAGCAAAGGCTGTAAAATCTCAGATATTCAAAACCAGATATCATATTATCACCAAGAAACACAGTATAGATAAGCATTGACATCAAGTATAAAAAAATTACGCAACGATAAGCAAGACATTTCCTTATTTTCGCTGATAATTTAAATTAAATTTTCTGATGAAAATACAATTTGATTTACTGAAATATTCCCCACATTATTCCAATATTTACAAAGCAGAAGCACACTTACAGAGAAAGGGACAGGGGAAGATTTGGAGGGAAAAAGTCCACGTGGACGCATGTACACGAAAAGGCGCATAAACACTAGGCATATACAATTACACACACAAATACATTCGGTGATGTAACACTTTCCAATAAAACAATATATAAGTCCTTAAAAGTGGTCACTGAAGCATTACTTCCTGCCTAACCTAAAGTAATTTTAACTGAATGCTGCTATGCTAATTGTTTTATATACTGGATGACCCCCGGTCGTCGTGGTTCTCTCTCTATGCCATTGGAACCAGGTCTTCCTCAGCCAAGGGACCGTGTGGTAACTGCAGGTGCATCAGTCTCCCCACGTTAAAAGACATCACGCACAGGCATCCTCCCGAAAGGGTTCACAGACACTAAGACGTAGGACAGTTATACTCGAACACGAGTAACTGCCAAGAGAAGAATGGTTTTATAGATAGCCACTTGGTCAAGTGGTCAGATCATCCGATAAAGACGCTTGTAAGAAAGTTTTTCTAATTGCTAGGACTCGGTCTGTTTGCATAAACTGTTCGCTTGTTTGGATTGTTTTTACGGCATTTCAAAATTATTTTGGTCTTTTAATGCTGGGAACAATCTTTTATCAAAATTGTTTAATAGCACAATAAGCTCTATATAATCCATAACTGAAGGGAATGTGGGTATTCATACCTTTCCCAAATAGATTAGTCCAACTATGAATCCAAATAGAGTGAGTAGGATTTGAACTCGTGTATTACGATTCTGAGTGCACTTACAAAGCAAAAATTGTACGGACGAATCGTCTTAAATATGAAATTAAGCTGAGTTCAATTCTTATTATATTCAAGCGCACGCATGTGTGGGCGTGTGTGTGTGTGTATTTATCTGTGTGCGCATGCGTGTGTACATGAGACAATTGAAGATATGCAAGTAAAATCGATAACATTTTGATTAGCAATGAGAAAGTTTGTTGATAGCTATTTTGATTAATCATAACTGTATAATAAATTGTTAAGGTTTCTGAATGCAGTGATTGAACAGGATTCCTGGACAGACAGATACTAACTCAATTTAGAGACATAAATTATAAGTAATAAAAAAGAATCTACACCTATGTACCACAAATCTCGGATCGATTAATACTTTTAAATAGTTGATTCATTTTTATCAAAATAATAGTTATCAACCATAGATTACAGACATGGTCTCGTAGAAAAAAAATAATAGCCTTTAAGACGGTGGTTGTAATTTTTCTAAACAAATGTGTATAAAATCATAAAGTATTTTCCTTACTTTTATCAAATAAGATTTGGATTAATTAATTCTTTATATTAATCTTAATCCATAAATTGGATCTAAATTTTTGGCTAGCTTAGTACCAAAATCTAACTAATTTTATTTATTGCGACAATAGTGAATGCCACCAAAATTGGTTTTATTAATTATTATTATTTTTTGTTATAATTAAATTCTTACAAATTTGCAAAATATTCACTGGGGAGAAAATACCGTCATATTTTGGGGATTATTGCCGTTCTTTTTTGGCCCGCAACATGATTATTACTTGCCACGATGGAAATAGTTTAAATTATACACATGACTTAAAATATAACTGTTTTTATTTAGGAAAATATTTATTTTATGTACACTATTATGTTATCCTAATCTTAGATTACTTTTTATGTTATGAAACATTTATGTTACGATAGGCGTGTCCAAAATAAAAGCAATTGATTATACCTCTTAATTTTAAAACGTTTAAAATAAATATTAAGATTGAAGATTACTATTTATAATCGATTCAATTGACAGAAAATAGATTAAAGTTAAATTAAAAATAAATAAATAAATCAACACTAAATACTTTAAAATTGAAATTGCGTACCTAAAAAAATCTCTATTTCAAATTTATCGCCTTTTTTTCATAAACACAACTAAAAAAATTGAATAATTTAAAAATAACCGCCGAATAACGACATATTTTTTTTTTAATTAGTTACTTCAATCATTAATAAGAAGAATTGTTATAATTGTTTACTTACTAAACCGCAATTATATGTATAAATATCGGTTTTAAATTTATTGGTGTCGATACTTCGACATTTTCTGAACGGAGGAGAAAGCGGAAATAAACTTAAGTAAATGTCACTTAAAATGTACGGTGGCATTTAATTGACATATTTTTTGTGTAACTAATGACTTATACGTCAATAAAACGTCCCATAAAAAATGTCGTATCTTTGGTGAAATGTTTGAACTATTTAAATCATTTTTGTAGAACTAGTATTTCATTAATTAAAAACAAGAAAAATGTACATTAATTTATGAGAAGTCCAGTTATTTGAAAATATTTTAATTTCCTGCTAATTATTGGGAAAAATTTTATAAATACATACTAAAAATATCGATGATTTTGATTAGATATGAAATGATTTTCAGAATGATTTTATTTTACGATATAAAATTCTAGAATAGAGTCACAAATAATTAAGATTTATATATATATTTAAATATCACACAAATACTTTGTTTTTTTTTACCGTAAACTCTTTCACCTCTTAGAAAGATCATGGCGGTGGTACAATATTCTAGTATACTGCATAAGTTTTTTTTAATGTATTTTCTTCAAGTTAGAAAGAGCTTATTACATATTATGCATAATTAATATTTTAAATTTATTATTCAAATTAGGGGGGTTGTAAAAAAATGTTTTAGTGAGAACAAAATAAAACTATTTCTAAATAAAAATCAACAATAAAATTGCTGAAAACCGCATAAAAATTGATCAAAAAATCGATTTTTAAGAGATTTTTGAATTCTGAATTAACAAGACAAGAAAACGCAAAAAAACTTCGACATTATTTTTCATGTAAAGAAAACAATGCAATAAATTTGTAGCGGAAAATGACCCGATTTCGATTTCAAAATTTTTAATGAAAATGTATTCCAAAAAATATAATTTTTACATGAAATTTTTTTTTGATCATTCCTCTTTAAGGTCTACAAAAAATTATACTTTTCATTAATTTTTTAAGATTTATCAGGTCTACAAAAAATTATACGTTTCATTAATTTTTTTAGATTTATCATGGTGGGTTAAAAACAAGCGCTTTTTTGAACACGAATGTTTTTATTCCTTCTTCCAGTGTATTAAACTTTGTAACTCGTGATATTGGAACTACGAGTTGACAAATATAAAGTTGTTTATAAAAAAAAACAAAAAAACATGAATGTTCTCAGCATTAAAAGAGCGAAAAGCTTACTATGTAATTAAACACAACAAACCCGCCCACTTTTTTTTAAATCTTAGACAGTTTTATACAAATATAGGCAAGATTCGCAAATACCACTACGGGAATTTTAGAAACCAATAATTTTTTCGATTAAACGAAAAAATAAAATCCATTTAAAATCACTTAGCTGTTCTCTCAACGTTATATATTATCACTTGGCACAGAGGATTGGGGCGTTAAGTCGCTGAAAGTATAGGTTAGCATTGTAAAAGGCTGTAATTACTGGGTGGTACGGTTACAAGTCTCAACACTCCTATTCGAACTCGGATAATCACTGGAAGAAGGCCAGAGGAGGAATGGGCTGAAACGTGGTTAAACAACAACTAAGAAGATTAATACAACACTCTGCAAAAAATGAATACATAGATTAGGAAGGATTCACCTTCCACACACACACACAAACACACACACACACACACCGAAAAAGGAAATGATGCAAAAAATCTTTTTATGCAACAACTGTCTTTATTACTTACAGAGTTCCTGTGCATGAATTAAAGGGGGGCAGATGGAAAGGGATATCTTATGTTCTAGACTTATAGCGCTGGGTAGATATTATATATAATACTAATAAGGTATTATATATAAAAACTAATACAAGTTGGTGGAACGAGAAAATTTACATTACTGACTTACTCGGTCGACTACTGAACTACAATTTAACATAGGGTCTTATCCATATGGTCTGTTGAGCAAAATTCTTTTTCCTATTTTTTGGGGTTCAAATTATCCATTATGCATTTTATAGATTTTTTTCATCATCTCAAGTAATACTAAGACGCCTAATTTTCATCCAAGTGGGCAAGTCTCTCTGGAGGGCGAGGTCTTGAATATGTTCTCTTTGGTAGGTTCTTCAGCATTTTTAGCTCAGGTACTTCAAGTTTTCTCATTCTGGATTTTTAATTCTAAATATTGATATTCGGCTCACTGGAATTCTGTATCTGCAAATCAACTTGGAGTTTTTTGAGCAACCACAAAATTTAATCCATAATGGAACGACAATGTTTATTTATCTTAGTCTCCCGACGTCTATCCATCATTTAATCATTTTTCAAGCCAATAACCATAAGAACAGCGCGTGCTTTTGACCCCACTGACCCCTGCAGCTCTGGGGGAGGGGCGCAAGCTCCTTAGGGGATGCAAGGATCCTTGGCTTCACAGATCTTTTGTAATGCAAAAATATTACCAAAATAATTAATTATTAGGATTAGACTTTGAGCCTATAGTATGTTGGAGACGTGCAAGTTGTTTTTTAGGGTAAAAGGATTGAAAGGTGCATTCTGTTTTTTATGTTTGATCGTTTTGGGTTTTTTTTGTCTTTCTGACTCTATGCTGTTATTCATCCTATACTCGCTCACAATGTCTACCTAGTTAGATACCCCTACAACGACGGATATTCCTTGTCACTGACTGGATCTGTATTGTCTTTCACCCCCAATGCCCATTACATACGCTATATTAGCACTTTTACTCAAAGACCCGGTTAAAATTTGAAACTGTTATACAAGAGCTTAAAGACTAATTAGTTGCTCTGGGTAGATCTTTTTTTTTATCAATTGCTACATCTATTGGTTCGTTGGGCAGCCATTCTTTTGCAGTTTCCGTATTCCGTAGCATACTTGTTTTACGAGAAAGAGTCACTAACCTCATGCTCCAACCTGGTGGACTTTTTTTTTATTTTGTAATCAGTGTTGCCCTTCACATAGATGAGACACTCTCATAGTTAACAAGCCCCATTTGCTCAAGGCAGCTAACGGTAGATAAATTAGGTTTTAACTGGGATTTGAACTCACGTTATCCGATTCCATCGTCCGAGCTTTTACCAATGCTCCAACTCAGAAAGATGAGTCTAGTTAACTCTAAAGAGTAATCCTAATCCTAACGACATAAAATCGCAACACAACTAGCCATTTGGCGTGCTATCGTTAGGTTCATTGCGGTCCACATTTATTTCCCGGTTCTATTATTTTCGAGCCTCTTGATTAACACATCTTGATCGATTCTTTTTTTACCTACTTCTAAATCTATCAAACACCAACCAGTCCTATATTGCCCGATCACCCATTGTCACTCACTGATTACATTTAATTAAAAAATGTCTAAAGTTAATTAAGAATTTCTTTCCATTCAAAGTCAATTTAAAGATAAAATGTCTCAAGTGAAGCAACAAGCAATCTGTCATTAATCCACCAACAAGTACCAGCTACCCACCAGACCCCCAAACACCAGACAGCCACTGAACAAGGATCAAATTTCAATTGAGAACATGACCGACAATATCAAAAAAACTAATAATAATAATAAGAGTATCAAATCAACCTGTCCTCTTTAAAAAAATGTCTAGTTTAATTTCAGATTGTAGAAAAAAAGTATTTGATACTAATTAGCAACCAAGGCTAGCACAGATTTACGATTCGAAACAAAGCCATAGATAAATGTTACGAGGCAGGTTAAGTTGCAGTCTCAGTCTTCAGTCAAATTTCGGTACTGTTGTGGGGTGAAACACACCTCAGAATGAACTCATCCAACCACTATAAATGTTATCTCTCTCGTCACCCAGAGATAGAGAGGGGAGTTCAGTATAGCTGCCAGGAGCCGCTATGCTGCCAGGCCGTATGCTACTATTTATGTATCTTTTGTTAATACATTTTTTAACCCTTAATACTGTCGTCTTGTTTCTTATATTAAATAATTATACTGTATATAACACCACAAGTGATGACCACAACATGTACCACCCACTTTGAAAACCACTGAGTTAAAGGAACACACAGATAATAAAACCAAGGCAAACGATCACCTTTGAGAAGGATAATTCTGAAAGAGAAACCTGCAGCCTAGTGGTTGAAGAATTTATGATTAAGAGTTTACATTTTGCTTGTAATATTTTATCTTATTGCTTTGAAAAAAATTTTTTTTTCTTCAGAATGGCTGATTTGGGGGGAAAATGTTAGTTATACAGGGTTGATCATTATAGAACACTTTCAAATACCATTTTTACATATTTTAAAAATTCTATTATGGTCTTTGAAAAAACATTTAAAGCTTTTGAAATTTATATTTGTAACTATCTTCAACACCACTGTCCCTCCTCACCTAAAACCACTATTAAAATGTCTACTCTATATTTTTAAATTACTCCGATGGGGTTTGTTAACTCGGAAGAGCAACTCATATAGGTTAAAGAAACTGAGTTTATAAAACTAAGGCAGACGATTATCTTTAAGAAGGAAAATTCTGAAAGAGAAACCTGCAGCCTGGTGGTTTTAATGGCGGAAAAACTTATCAAGATGCACATTGAGATGACCACTTGAAAATTACTGTTCTGTGTTCAACTGGGTAAATATATTATTTTTTGTTAAGTCATAGAGAAACTATTGGGCTATCACATCATGCCTAAGGTGCTGAAAATCAACTTCATAGTCAATTTAAAACTGGGAATACATGTTTATAATTAGAAATCAATTGACTTTCGCTCGGAATATTTCGATCGCTTGACTTAAGGAAAATCGATAAATATATTCAAGTAATCTGAAAAAATAAATTATTAGTCATGTCCGGATTGATAGGATGATCTTTTAAATCGATTTATTTGTCTTTAAAAAGATCGATAATTCACGAGATGTGTTTAAGAATATAACACCCTTAGCGTCAGCCGTTTATTTTTCTCTTTTTTTTTTCTTGATAGCTACTTTATATATTAAGAAAATAATTAACACTTATTATAATATGTGTTTACACACAGTTCATCAACAGAACTTTCACGCTATTAGTGACAAATGGCTATCTTTAGGTTCAAAGTGGCAACAAGTTAGCTTATGAAAACCAGGATTATCTGCTCCGTTCCAACAAAAGATTGTATCACACTGATTCTGATTTGGTTCTCAATTTGATTCAAAATTTTTAAGTATACCATACATCATTATTGCTCTCTCTCTCTCTCTCTCTCTCTCTCTCTCTCTCTCTCTCTCTCTCTCTCAGAAAGAAAAGTATATAGAGATAAAGATAGATGTAAATAGTGGTGGCGCCCATAAACTAATGTGTGAAATGTGGGAACATGAGTATGGTTGCAGATAAATAATAATGAATAAATAACAACAATTGTTTTCATAACAATAGAGAGGTAGAGACAAACTAGAAAATCTGTTAAAGTAAGAGAGCGAGAGAGAGAGGGAGAGAGAGGGAGAGAGAGGGAGAGAGAGAGAGGGAGAGAGAGAGGGGGAGAGAGAGGGGGAGAGAGAGGGGGAGAGAGGGGAAGGGAGAGAGATGTAGATATATAGATACATTGATAGATAGATAGATAAGTAAAAAAAAAAATAGAGAGAGAGAGAGAGAGAGAGACGCACACACAGAAAGATAGAGGCAGTGACAGTGAAGTGGTCTAACATACCAAAGGCTTGAGAAAAAAGAGAGAGAGATGTAGATATATCGATACATTGATAGATAGATAGATAGATAGATAGATAGATAAGTAAATACACAGAGACAGTGACAATGAAGCTGTCTAACAGACCGATGGCTTGAGAAAAAAAACATAGGAAACAAGAGCTTATTACAACAGAAACCACACAGAACACTTTATTTACAATGCTCAATAAAAAAAAGTTGCAGGCGCTCTAATATCCGTAATTTGATAAAACTCCTGAAACCGACGCTGATAAAAAAAAGTATCCTCCTTCCACAGCTAGTAAGTTCCTATTTGATATCAAACTTTGCTTTAAGAATAGAACTTCTGTTATTATTTTTTTATTTCAACTAATTCTAAAGACTACATATCGGTTCAGTTTGTATTACTGTTTTAAAAACTGGAGCCAAATTAATGCCCCAAAATGTCTTCAAAAAGATGAAACACAAATTAGGAAAAAAAGGGGGGGTACCGTTTCAATAAAAAGATATAATGTCGATCTCCCACAGAGGTGAGCTCTTATTTAGTAAATTACTTACTAAGTTTTGTTGGCTGTAGTCTCACCACAAACAAACCACCCAAAGGTTTTTTTTTTATTTTTTTAGAAAGATCAACTTCTTCAATCAAATTATACTGACTTCTACTCTCATCAGTATTCTTTCACAACGTTTTTGACATTAATGTTCATGTGGTCTCGGTTTTGAGGTATTTCGTGAAGATTGAAATAGAAGTTCAAATCACTCAAATGAAAATAATCATCAAAAACACAGCTAATAAATTAAATCAAAGATCAAGTACTCGAAAATTCTTGATTAAACAACAACAACAACAACAACAACAATCTTTTTATTGACTTTCAGAATCCTAGAGACGACATACGATGACTTATATATTATGTGTACTATTGTGGTCTTCATATTTATATTTGTTAGAAGTTCACTTATACATAGATTAGAAGTTATGTCCACATATTAAGTATACGACAATTTCATCTTTGCTAATGTAGAGAAAATTGAGGAAAGAATAGACTAACGAATATTAACAAACATGAAAACTGAAATGCATATTCCTATGTTCAAGTAGGGGATGGTCACTTGGGACAGTGGATAGATAGTGGGACTTCGGAATCGTAATACATCAGTTCGAATCCCATTCGTTCCGTTTCAGTTCATATTTGATCTAATGCCCTTGGGAAAGGTATATATCCACCGTCCTTTCAGCTATTGATAAAACATTGCATATTGTGTTATTCCAATAACTACTGGCGGACAAAAAGAACATTTATAGAAAATGGTTTTTCTAGTCATCAAATAAAGGTTGATATGGCGTAATGCTAAACAAATAAATACAAACAGGTACAACCACACAAACACACTCATACACAACCAAACATACGCATGCACCAACGCAAACATTCCCAAACATACACTAACGAGCATAGCAGTACACACACACACACACATATACACACACACGGACATCCACACACACACATACAAAACAAAATATGAACACACATGTCAGCAAGTACGCATGTACTTTCCCACATGAAGTAGAAATAAATACAGGTGAAAAATGTCACAAAAACATATTCACTAAGTTGCACCGGCGCAAACACTAATGCACACGGGAAGTCCACTTAGGGCAGTGAATAGGCAGTCAAACTTCGCAATCGTAATGCATGATTCCAAATCTCAGTCGACCCGCTTAAATTCGTGTTTGGACTAATACTCTTGGGAAAGGTATAAATATTCACATCCCCTCCATCTATAGATTAAATAGTGTCATTATAGTGTTATGTTGAATAATGTTATTTAAAAGTGTGCACTAAAACGTTTATAAAAAATTATTGTTTATATTTACTTGATCGAGTACATACCCAAGGATATATTATACGTGCTTCTTAAGTCCCTGGGCTTTTGAAATATGCATTTCTTTTTGCCTAGATGAGTTACTCTTCCGACTTAGCGAGCCTATGGCAGTTAAAGTTAAATGCAATAATTTTCACTGTGATTTGAACTCGTGTAATACAATTCCAGAGACTAAGATTTTACCATTGTCCCACCTTTACTGCAATCAAAAATTATTATTATTGACATTAATTGACCTAAAAAGGATGATATACTATAAAACAAACAAACACATGAGCACAGACACTATATTGCATATGTAGAAACACTAACACACATATACATACGTAAATATCAACCAAAACTTAAACAAACGAACATTCTTGCCAAATTGAATTCACATGCTGACATACACTCACACGTATATACAAAAACCAAAGGATAATGTGTCAGATTTTCTTATTCGTTTTATATAAATCCCCTTCTCTTTCTCTTCTCTCTCTCTCTCTCTCTCTCTCTCTCTCT
>JAUZSX010313316.1:0-12123 GCA_034780655.1 Idiosepius hallami | reverse complement strand
ACTATCAACACGTGTCTGCTGCTAGCAGGCACTGAAAACCAAAGAAGAATGTAAAAGTTAAGAAAATAAAGAATAACTTTTAAAAGCTAATATTGGTATCCACATTATCAATTAATAACCACCAAAACCACAAATATTACAAAACCTTGAAATCCTTTTGGAGTTTGATAGACAAACCGATAGACCTATCCAAGCAAGACAACTAGACTTAGTAATTCTCATCAAGAAGAAAAGAATCTGACAAATTGTAGACTTTTTTTTAGCATCCGACTCCAGAGTAAAAAAACGCCAAAGAAATGGAAAAAACAAAACTCAGCAAATATCAGAAATTCTCCAAGGAAGTCAGGAAAATATGGAAGACAAACACCAATTAAATCCAATTATAAACGGAATATTAAGAACCAAAAGACCTGGAGGAAAATGAATGGAAAACCGCAGGACCAAGGCATCAATGGAAAAACAAATATTTTATAGATCACTGCACTCAAAAGAATGGAGGATATTATATTTACTCGGTAAACAGCACCAACCAAGTTTGGCACAAGGTCATTTTTAAGTTGAATGCAATGGTTTTGATTAGGATTTGAACTCGCGCATTATGATTCCAAAACCTGAGCTTTTACCAATGCTTGAACTTCACTGCCGAAAAAAACAGAGGATATGATCAGAAAAGTGTTGGATCATGAAAACTAAAACCAGAAAGTAAGAATGAAAAATTCATACATTAAAACAAGACATACATGGCTGACCAAACAAACAGGCTTGCAGTCAGTGACTGCAAAGTATCCAGATATGCTGGAGTGCAGGGGAGACATTGTAATTCCGCCTCCCTGGGAGTTGATAAATACCCTGCTAATGGTGGGTATGAGAACTAGATGAAGAAGGGGAATTGTTTTTACTATAAAAATACATTGAAAAAGACTTTTGTTATGGAAATACATTAAAATTAATTTTACTTTAAAAAATACTTTTGTTATAGAAATACATTAAAACTATTTTTACTATAAAACTGCATTAAAAAATACTTCTGTTATAGAAATACATCAAAATTAATTTTACTTTAAAAAAGCCTTTTGTTATAGAAATACATTAAAATTACTTTTACTATAAAAACACATTGTAATTTTTTTCCCCAATAAAAATGGATGTAGAAATGATTATTGCAATAAAAAAAATCTAATTTACTCTTTAAAAAAATGCATACAAAATGTTTTTCTTATAAAAATGCATCAGAGAAAATTTTAAAGGGTTTTTTCATATTTTTAATGGAAAAAAGATCACAAGTGATTTTTTTTAGCCAAAATCTACAAGAGAGAAAAAGAAAGATTTAGACATTGGCTGGAGGGGGGGGATTGAGTGTGTGTGTGTGTGTGTGTGTGTGTGTTCTGTTCAAGAGTCTGTGAATGTGTGTGTGTGTGTGTGTGTGTGTGTATATATATCTGTGTGTTCTGTTCAAGAGTGTGTGTGTTTGTGTGTGTGTGTTTGTTTATAGCTTTTACCCCCTCCCGCCCCTGAAGTTGTGGGTTATTTATTTCCTGCAATAAAAGCTTGATTTTTTCAAGTAAAATCAATCAGAAATCTTTTGCTTGGGAGGGAGCCAAGAGTTTTAGAGGGGGTGGAATTGGAAGCGTGAGGGGCAAAGGTTTTCTTAAGAGGGAGGGGGTAGGAGTAGGATTAGAAGGAAAGAGCCGGAAAGAAAGCAGAGCTTTAAAAAAAAACAAAAATCAAGAAGGCAGAATTTCAAGCCATCATCAAAACAAAACTTCAATTTCTTTTTGATAAAATTTAACAACAAAAAAATAAAAAACAGATTTTTTTATCAACAAAAAACAACAAAATTTTGTTTGCATTTTTTTGTTTCTTCATTTACTTTCTTTTTCTTCTTTTTCTTTTTCTTCTTTTTCTTCTTTTTCTTTTTCTTTTTCTTCATTTCCTTTCTTTTTCTTCTTTTTCTTTTTCTTCTTTTTCTTCATTTCATTCTTCTTTTTCTTCTTCTCGTTCCTCTTCTTCTTCACGTTTTCTTCTCGTTCTTCTCGTTCTTTTTATTTTTCTTTTTCTTCATTTCCTTTCTTCTTCTTCTTTTTCTTCATTTCATTCTTCTTTTTCTTCTTCTCGTTCTTCTTCTTCTTTTTCTCGTTCTTCTTCTTCTCCATTCCACCTCCTCTTCTTCCTAAAGGCTGTATTATTATATTTACTTGGTGAGCACCAACCCAGGTTTGGCACAAGGCCATTTTACGTGTTCTTACCCGGGCTTTTTTACATTCGGTGTTGCCCTTCACCTAGATGAGCTGCTCTCCCAAATTAACAAGCCCCATCTGCCCGAGGCTGCTAAAGTGAAAGTAATGGTTTTGACTGGGATTTGAACTCGTGTAATACGATTCCAGAGTCCGAGCTTTTATCAATGTGGGTATATATTTTTTTAACCCTTTAGACCCTAAAAAAACGATATCGGCCCTAGCGCGACTTAGGTCAAAAGAAGACACACACACACAATGATACTTCAACCTCCAATTTTGGCCCCTGACTTAGTAATATTACCAAGTAGTCAGTCGGGGCCGTTCTAATAAAAAATAACCTATTAGGGTCGAAATGTCAGTGTGTCTTTTTTGCCTTTGGTCATTAGGCCGTTATATCAGCCCCTTAGGATCGAAAGGGTTAATAAAAAAAATAGTGGAGTTGGTGGAGGAGAATGTCTTCTCTCGTGGTCTATGGGATGAGAACTTGTCTGCCCTTGAATAAGACCGCAAGTTCATCACGGAAGGACCAGTATGGTCGTATTTCCGTTGGTAAGTCTCGGATGTTGTCAGGCCAACCTTGGTGTATGACCTCCTTAATGAGGTTCATTGTTGGGTCTCTGACAGTTTCTGCCCTTAACATCTTTAACACTTCTTACCCATTGTCCCAAGTGGATTGAACTTGCCCCAAAGTTAAATGTCAAGATTCAGATCGTTTCAATTTATTTTAAAGTTCTTACAAAAACAAATTACTTTAAAATACAGAAAGCGTTTAATTTAATTCAGTTAAAATAATTCGTAAATATAAGAAGTTTTAATAGAGGAATTTTTTGGTATTAGAAAATTTGTTTTATTTTGTTTAAAAATAAATTTTATTGAAAATAAATTGAATTGGACAAATTGTAAAAATAATTGAAAGAAAAAAAAAGGAACAAGAAAAGAATAAAAGCAAGAAAAAGAAGGAAAGAGAAGAAAGAAACAAAAGAAAAACGAGAACCAAGAAAGAAAGAAGAAAGAAGAAAAGGGTATTTCTCTTCATCCGCACCCTCCGGTGCTGATACTATATAATGTATATATGTGTATAGGTATTTATACATATTGGCACATGGGGTGAGGATACAGAGCATTACCAAGAAAAGAAAGAAGAAAAAGGAAAGACAGTAAAAGCAAAAGAAGAAGAGAAAAGAAAAAATAAAGTCTTTTTCTTCCATTTTTTTTTCTCCACAAAAGGAAAGAAAAAAAAGAAGAAAAGAAAAAGAAAAGAAAAAGACAGAAAAAAAGAAGAAAAGAAAAAAAGAAGAAAAAAAAGAAAAGAAAAAAAGAAGAAAAGAAAAAAAAGAAAAGAAAAGAAGAAAAGAACAAAAAGAAAAAAAAAGAAAAGAAAAATAGAAGAAAAAAAGAAGAAAAGAAAAAAAGAAAAGAAAAAAGAAGAAGAAAAGAAAAAAAGAAAAGAAAAGAAAAAGACAGAAAGAAAAGGAAAATAAAAACGTTAAAAATAAAATTTTAAAAAAAATGAATAAAACCCCAAAAACAATTAAATTTCGTTTCTTTTCGATTTAATTAACATCAACAAAATGGCGCTTCTCAGATAAAATGCTTTTCAATCCATCAATTCGAATTATTTTTCTAATAACTCCATTCACACAGCGTCTCTTTTTTAATTCTTTTTTCTTTTTCTTTCAAATTCTCGTTTGTCAATGATTTTATTATAAAAAGGCATTGAATTTCAATTCTTTAAAAAGTCTATTATAAAATAATGGCATGAAACAATAAATCAGTTAGTTGCATTTATGGCACACCATTCACCAACACATCATCGGGGGTCATTTTAAAAAGGCGTTACAAGTAATTAATCATTTAAATACAAAGAATTGATCTGTTACAAAAAATCGTTACAAATACGTTATAATTCAAATACAAAGAATTACTTTGTTACAAAAAGCGTTACAAGTAACTTATCATTGAAAGACAAAAAATTGACCTGTTACAAAAAAGCGTTACAAGTGAATTATTATTGAAATACCAAGAATTGATCTGTTACAAGGAGGTGTTTACAAGTGAATTATTATTTGAATACAAATAATTGATCTGTTACAAGGAGGTGTTACAAGTGAATTATTTTTCAAATACCAAGGATTGATCTGTTACAAAGAGGCGTTACAAGGGAATTATTTTTCAAATACGAAGAATTGATCTGTTACAAAAAAAGCGTTACAAGCGAGTTACTAACACAATTATTTATTGATCTACTCTCCAACCCAGTTGCTCTAAAATAAAATAAAAGAGCCTTAAATTCAAAAAAGCTACAAGTCAGCTTTTTTGTTCTCGACGAAGGTTTTGGATAGATTTCTTCTTTTTATTGTTTCGGAAATCTTTAGTGTCATTCTCGATCATTGGATTGTGAGGAAATCCATTGTTGATTAATACTTGACTTGTTTTATCAAGAAGAAGAAGTCTTTTGAGGAGAGCAGCACAAAGTAGAACAGTGATCGGTCGGTCGGTGTTAAGCTCTTTTGGAAGAAGAACAAGAAAGCAATCAGTCGACATTGAGAATAATTGACATTTTCTCTTCTACTTGAGACTTTTTACTTGTGATTATGAAACCAGGGCTGCGATTTTGCTTTTTCTTTTTTTTTCTTCAGACGCTTTTCTTACTGATCAAATCTTAACTACTCGAATCGGGAACAAAAACTACTTCCAAGAGGCAGTAGCAATAAGACCATATCGGTTAAGTGTAGACACGGAGTCAACGGGAGTCGACAACTGCCAGTTTCTCGCTTATGCGTTCGTCAGGTCATATATATATATATATATATATATATATATGTCTGTTTCGCCATCTACAGCTCGTTAGTACAGGTATTCTATCTCTCTCTTTATTTATCTATCTATCTATCTATATCTGTATCTATCTATCTCTCTCTCTCTCTCTATATATATATATATATATATATATATATATATATATATATATTTATAGAGAGAGAGAGAGAAAAAGAGAGAGAGAGAGAGTCCTTCAGGTTAGGGGTTGAGCATAGGGCTAGCGATTCTTTCTTGTAAAAACAAGTATCCTTGGCAGATGAGACAATTCGTTCAACTTCAACAGGGTCGGGTTCATAATGGCGTTTCTTTTGTTTTCCGTTCAATTCGTGAGGCCTTAATTTATCATTTTTTTTTTCTTTCCAGTCTCTCTCAATTGGTTGGGATATCGTTGTATTGGTTACGTCTAATTCAGAAGCAAGTTCTCGAACAGTTATGCCTGGATTGGATCTTAATGACCATTATTTTCAAAACTTTCGTCGCCGCCACGAAATTTCTAAAACCATATTTGTGCTGTGCGTTCAGTTGTGGTTCTTTGGCCAAACGCTTTTACGCTTGCGCGATCATCAGACCACTACTGGTCTGACGATCGCATGAGCGTGAAAAAGACAGTTAACAACGGCCGCCGTTTTCGTGGTTTTACCTTTTACCTTTTACTATACACACTCTATCAACGATATCGAGCGAGCACTCTAACTGTAAATTCAAGAAATGATACATCAACAGATTAATCCCTATCAACAACAAATATATATATGGACCAGCAGCGACGGTGGAGCGAGCATTAGTAAAGAGCTCGAGTTCTGGAATCGTATTACGCGAGTTCAAACCACAGTCAAAACCATTGCATTCACTTTAGCTGTCTTGAGTATATGGGACTCGTTAACTCGAGAGAGCAACTAATCTAGGTAAAGAATAAGACTGAATTTTAAAAAGCCCAGGTATTTAGAGCACGTAAAAATGGCCTTGTGCCAAACTTGGTTAGGTGCTCTACCAAGTATATATATATATATATATATATGTATATATATATATAGGTATGTGTGTGTGTGCGCGCGCGCGCGTGCGCGGTGTCGTGAAATGGTTCCAGCGTTTCTTTCTATTTCTGACAATTAAATTAAGAACAGAAGAGAGAAAGAAAGAAAAAGATTAAGAAAGAAAGAGAGAGAGGGAATGTCTATTAAGTGCCATGTTACCTTGCCCTCCCCCCCATCATTTAGCCAGGGGGGGACGGGTCAGTGTATATGTAGGGGTGGGGGTATCGATGATGACCATCCATTGTCATAGAAACTAATAATAATTAAAGACAATGAATTTGTTGATTAGAAACGCCATTCAGTTTGAATTTCTGTTGAATTGATTTTCAAAAAGGAAATCATTTTGTTGTAAAAAGAAGAACAAAGAAAATGATTGGCTTTTCTTTCTTTTTTTCTTTCTTTTTTCTTTCTTTCTTTTTTTCCTTTCTTTTTCTCTTTCTTTTCTTTCTTTTTTTCTTTCTTTTTTCTTTACAGTTGAAACGATATTTCTTTTCTTTCTTTCGCTCTTTCTTTCTTTTTTTCTTTTTCATTTTGGTTTTTTTTTCACTTGAAACGGCTTTTCCTTTTTTCTTTCTTTTTTTTTTCTTTCTTTTTTTCTTTTTTCTTTTTCATTTTTCTTTACACTTAAAATGGCTTTAATTTCCTTTGCTCTTTATTTCTTTTTTATTTCTTTCCTTTTTTTCTTTCTTTCTGTCTATCTTATTTTTCTTTCTCGTCTTTTTTTCTCTCATGTCTTTCTTTTTCTTTTTTTCCCTTCTAAACTTTGTCTCTTTCTTCTATTTCTTTTCTTTTTCTTCTCTTTCTTCTTCTTCTTCTTCTTCCCTTCTTTTTTTCGTCTTCTTTTTTTTTCTTCTCCTCCTCCTTCTTCTTCCTCTTCTTCTTCTTTCTTCTTATATTTTTTCTTCTCTTTCATCTTTCTTCTCTCTTCTTCTTCTTCTTTTTTTTCTTCTTTTTTTACTTCATTTTCCAATCTTTGTTTCTTTTAAAAAATTCAAACAATCAACCTTTCAACAGAAATTAGAAATAGAAAAAAGAACAAATAAAAACACTCAAGATATTTCTTTAAAATCTTTTCTTCTATCCAATTTAGATGTCAAGGACACTTTTATATTCCTTTTAAGTTATTTAGACAAACCATTTTAAATGTCAAGGACACTTTCATATTCCTTTTAAGTTATTTAGACAAACCATTTTAAGTGTCAAGGACACTTTTATATTCCTTTTGAGTTATTTAGACAAACCATTTCAAATGTCAAGGACACTTTTATATTCCTTTTAAGTTATTTAGACAAACCATTTTAAATGTCAAGGACAGTTTTATATTCCTTTTAAGTTATTTAGACAAACCATTTTAAATGTCAAGGACACAAAGATTTACTTTAATTTATTAATCCTTTCAACCCTAACTTCTTAAAATTACTAAGTAGTCACTCAGAGCCCTTATAGTAGAGTGACATATTAAGGTCAAAATATTGGCGAGTCTTTGTTTGCTTTATGTTCTCAAGGCTTATATATCGGCCCTTTAGGAATCAAAGGGTTAAGACAAACCAATTTAAATGTCAAATAATTCACCATAATTAACCTAAGCCAAGTATCAGCATTTCTTCTCTATTGACCAACTAGCAGGGATACTCGTCTCAGATGGTTTCAGACTTGAACTGGTTAGAATCCCCATGGTCTCGACTGTCCCCTCATTTCTATTTCTGGTCAGAAGGCAGAGAGGGGGAGAAAGAGACCACACCCCATTCTGAGATGTTGCTAATCTGGATCATAAATAATTCATCTCATAAACCAAAGAATATTTTCTTATCACCACCACCAACACCACCACCATAACTTAAGACTTTGGAATTAGCATACATCATCATCATCACCATCATCAAGACTATCATCATCGACACCATCATCATCATTACCATTATCACCATTATCACGACCATTATCATCCATCATCACCATCATCGACATCATCATCATCATTATTGCAATGCTATCATCATCACTACGACAAACCACTATCATCATCATCATCATCATCATCATCATTATCACGGCCATTACCATCCATCATCATCATCACCATCATCGATACCATCATCATTAACATTGCAATCCTATCATCATCACCACAACCAGCCACTATCATCATCATCATCATCATCATCATAATAATAATAATCATCATCATCATCCTCATTGCCATTCTAAACACAATCATCGCCACTAGCACACCATCATCATCCTCACCATCATCAACACAATCACTATCACCATTTAGATCACCATCATCGTCATCATCATCATCCATCATCATCATCATCACTAATATCATAGAAATATTTGTGTGGATGACGATATCGGTCCCAAAAGTGTAAAAATGACACTGATTCCGAAAACCTGAATAGACGTTCATCAACTCACGGAGAGTAACTCATCTAGGTGAAGAACATAACAGTAAAACTGATTACAAACCCAGGGGTGTATGTAATGAGTGTGTAAAACTGGCCTCAAGCTTAAATTGGTTTGGTGCTAACTCATTGAACCTTTTGACCCTAAAGGGCCAATATATCGGCCCTGGTGACATAGGGCAAAATAGACTCAATGATATCTTCTCCCTAACATATTCGTCTAGGAGAACACATCTGACTAGTTGGCCATTTTGCTAAGTTGGGGTTCTAAGGGTTAATTTAGAAAAAACAAACTTACCAACTCATTAAATCAATTATAATTGAATTTAGTTTAATTTAACTCATTAAAGGATAAAAAAACACAAAAAGTCGGTTGTCTTAGAATCTTATATAATCTCTTAATCTTTCTTCCTTTCTTTTGTCCTTGTATTTAATATTGAACATTATCTTTGTTACAAGATTGTCATATCAACTACAAGAAAATCTAAAAATAGACAAAAAAACACAAGAAAATAATTTAATGAGATTTGCTTTCCAATTTCATCAGTTTTTTTGTCCGTTTTTTTTAGTCCAATTTATTTATTTCTTCTTCGATTTCCAATCTATTTTCTTCTTCTTTTTTTTATTTTCTTCTTTTTCTTCTTTGTCTTCTTTTTCTCCTTTTTTCTTTTTCTTTTTTGTCTTCTTTTTTTTTTCTTTTTTTCTTCTTTGTCTTCTTTGTCTTCTTATTATCTTTCTTTGTATGCTTCGTCTTTTTCTTCTTCTTCTTCTTCTTCCCATATTCTTCCCACCACCACCACCACCACCATCATCATCATCATCATCATCATCATCATCTTCTTCTTCTTCTTCTTCTTCTTCTTCTTCTTCTTCCCATCTTCTTCCCACCACCACCATCATCCTCATCATCATCATCTTCTTCTTCTTCTTCTTCTTCTTCTTCTTCCCATCTTCTTCCCACCACCACCACCACCATCATCATCATCATCATCATCATCATCATCTTCTTCTTCTTCTTCTTCTTCTTCATCAGCATCATCATCTTTTCATTTTTTATTATTTCAATGCCCGTCTGCCTCTCCTCCGTCCGTCTCTAGCTGACCTAGACTAATCATGTCAACAAAGAAATGACCTATAAAATTGGTTAAAAATATCCATTTTCTTTTCTTTTCTTTTCCTTCCTTCTTTCCTCCCTTCCTTGATTGATTGCTTCTTTCTTTTCTTCTTTCCTTCCTTCGCCATTATTATCATTATTGTAATTATTAGTTCACACCTGTCACACGCAGCATAGACATACCGCTCATGACCGGTGGTTTTCACTGGAGCCAGAGTGACAACAACTCTCTTAGTGATTCTCCAGCAAAATCTGCTCCATCCCACTCAAAAGTCTATATGGTGTCACTTCTCCTCGGGCCTTCACTCTCCTATCACCTTCTCTGATACCCGGGATCAAGAGAATCTAGATTATGTTAGCAGTTTTCATGAGTGCTTTTATCTGTAAGAGGTGCATTTTTCCTTTCATTTCAATTTCTCGTAATCTCTTCTCCAGGTCTTTCAGCATGGTTCCTAGAGCCCCTATAATAATCAATATCATTGTATGTAGTTTTCTAATTCCAGTTCTTCCTTTACTCCTTTTTTTAGGCCAGTTCTTGGTATTTGCTAATCTTTTCAGTTTCTTTCATTTTCACTCTGTGGTCGACCAGTACAGTGAATTATACTATTTGGCATAAATTGATTTATAAATATGTTTTTAATCTCCAAAAATGTATTCCCCCATATATTACATTACAAAGTTCTAGGTATTTGCTAATCTTTTGTTTCATTCCTTTTCACTCTGTGGTCAGTCAGTACAGTGAAATACACTATTTGGCATAATTTTTCTTCTTGTTGACGACAATTAAGTCCAGTCTTCTTGCTTAGATCGCTTTGTCCATTTGTATGTTTAAGAGTTCTCACACTAGTCATGCTCAGCAATTGAGCCGTTGGTGACTTGTGGCTTTCACTGGAGTCAGAGTGACAAGTCTCCTCTGATTTCCAGCAGCTTTCACGCCATTCAAGTCAAAGACTGTATGGTGCAAAATCTCCTTGGGTTTTCACTCCTCTGTGTCTTCGGTGAACATCCGCTATTAGCATAGTCTGCTCACTCTGCTGACGCCCGGTGGTGATTCCCGGAAGCCTATTATTAGAAATCCCACAGTCATTTTTATTATTATTATTATTATTATTATTGTTGTTGTTGTTGGAACTGTTATTATTATTATTATTATTATTATTATTGTTATGTTGTTCTTATAGCTGCTAATATTACTAATATTATCATTATTACTATTTATTATTATTATTATTATTATTATTATTATCATTCTTATTACCATTATGTTGTTGTTGTTCTTGTAGCTGCTATTATTATTATTATTATTATTATTATTATTTAATATAATTTGCTTACTGTCGCCTTTCCACTGACCCTCCAACTCTTTTTTAATTGACTTTACTATTTATTCTTTTTGTTTGCACATCTGGCTTTTCCCCCTCCCTCCCTTTCTTCTTCATCTTCCCTCCCCCTACCGTTCATTTCCCCCTCCTGTAGATTTCCTCTTGCCATTCCCCCTCCTTCCCTCTGTCTAAGTCCACCCACTCCTCCCACCGACCCCCTTTCAATCAATTTGCAGACGACATCTTTTGTTTCTTACCAAAATGTCGTCAGTCCAAATCGAAGAAAGAGAGAAATAGAAATTCAATTCCCAAAACCCGTCGACACCAACAACGCCAGCCTCTCTTCTTCAAAAAATAAGATAAGAAAAAGAAAGGAAAGAAAAGAAAAAGAAATGGTGACAGCCAGAAGATGAAAGAAAGAGGAAAAAAAAGAAATAATGAAAGAAAGAAGAAATCAGGAATAAAAAGGAATGAATGAACGAAAAAAAAATAGAGAGGAATTTAGAAGGAAAAAAAAAGAAAGTAAGGAAGAAAAGAGGAAAGAAAGGAAGGAAAGTAAAGAAGAAAGAAAAACAGTAAGGAAGAAAGAAAGAGAGAAAGAAAAGAAAAAAGAAAGGAAAGAAAGTAAAGAAGAAAGAAAGGCAGTAAGGGAGAAAGAAAGAGAGAAAGAAAAGAAAAAAGAAAGGAAGAAGGACAGAAAGAACGAAAGAACAAAAGAAAGGAAAGAAAGAAAGAAAGAAAGAATGAAGGAAACAAAGAAGGAAAATAAAACAAAAAAGAATGAAAAAAGAAAGAAAAAAAAGAAAGAAAGAAATAAAGTCATTCACTTCTCTCTCCCAAGACGTTAATCCGGTTTTTTTTTTTTGGTTTTTTGATCGATAATTTTGTTTTGCCAATTAGTGAAAAATGAAGAGTTGAAATCCCTGAAAGAAGAGACTTTATTTTTTACGGAGGAGTTTTTTTTTTTTCTGGATTTCTTTATTTGGCTTTTTATTAAATTGATTTCATATCGAAAATTGGCTTTTATTTATTTGTATTGTCTATGAATTTTTGGTCACGACACGCAAAGAGAGAGAAGGAAAAGAGAAAAAGTGAGAGTGAGGACTAAAAAAAAACATATAAGATTTTTGCTTCAAATTAATTTATCCAAAACTAATTAGAGAATAATTGCTAAAATATATATATAAT
>JAUZSX010313315.1:0-26046 GCA_034780655.1 Idiosepius hallami | reverse complement strand
GGCTGCTAAAGTGAAAGTAATGGTTTTGACTGGGATTTGAACTCGCGTAACACGATCTCACAGCCCAAGCTTCTACTAATGCTACACCGTCGCTGGTAATAATAATGTTATTATATTTATATTTTATATTTCAGATAAAAACAATAAAAAGTCAAACATAAGTTTTATCAGCTAACCTTCTGCATGAATATCAACATAGGCATTTGCTATTGGATAAAATCCATACTAGTTTATCATAGACGAGTATATTCGGGCTGCTAAAGGAAGTAGTTTAAGTGAAATCATATCGGCAGGTGTTGCCTTGTAATTGAGAGCAATTGATTAAATAGAAATAAGATACATTAATCATTAATGAAACTGTTGATATGTACTAAGTAACAAAAACAGGTGGTTTGCATTATTTGCAGTGTCAAGACTATTTTCCTTATCTTGATTGTTACATACAGTGTTTTCATGCTCACTATCCTTCTTTGGATTCTATTTATCAAACTCATGTGTTTTTATATCAAATTTTAAAAATAAAGATTTCTAAATTTGTTAACTAATATAGTGTAACTATATTTAACCATATATAGTGTAAATTATGGTGCCTTTTTTTTTTAATTAGAGTAATATTAAATAAAAAAACATTTTTTTAAATCTGTAAAGCTTGTTCCTCAGATCTTATTTATGCAAATACTTTTGGGAAAGATATGCATTCTCTCATCTTCACAGCCTTGAGAGTGCATTTAGAAAACTATCATATTGAGAGCAAAACTGCAAATTCTAAATAGTATTAATTACCTAGCCTTATAACAGAAATATCAACTTAAGCTATAACACTATGACGACTTAAACTTTGAGTATATAATAAGAAAAATGAGGACAATAATTTATCATGCCTCATTACAGAAAGATAGAGGAATAAGGATGAATAAAAATCTTCACAAAATTGCAATCATGTGCAGAAGTATTTCTATTAATACTGATTAAAATAAAGTTGACTTTGAAGTCATGATTGATCACTTTTGATTTTTCTAGATAATTAGAAAATTATCTTTAATAATGTCTTTATCATAAGAAGTTCACAATAAATGTGGTTTGTCTACATCAGACTTACTTTCTCCTTATTTCTCCTACCATTTCTTTCTTTCACTCTCTCTTTCTCTCATATAACTTACTGATATGGATGTCTGACTATGTTAGTCATTTTAAAATGTAAATTAATAAAATAAATAAATGATTGAAAATTTCTAAGTGTATAATTGAGAAAACTATGTGGGAATTAAAATGAATTAATTACCAACTAAGGATGAAATCCTTACACAATGAGGAGAGGGTACAATATCCAAAAGAAAAATTCAAAGTTGAAAGAGGTACATGACATAAGAGACAAATTGAAAATCGAGAGGAAAGCAGTCTGAAAATCCCCACATGATGCCTGATTTCTTTTTGTTTACACAACCCAAGTTAATGGTACAAAATAGAAAAAAATAATCTGAATAGCTGTTAGTGCTTCAATTTTAAGAAATTATATGATCAGCCTTGTAATGGGTATGGAAACAGGCAAACAATTTGATAACATAATGAGTATAACAAGTATAGATACTTAAAAAAATAATGTTCTTTTCCTAGAATATTAGCAAGTGTCGATGCAAGAGGACCACCAATTGATGTATCACCTATTTGACAAAAAATACCATTTTTATATAAGAAAAAAATATCAGGTAACCAGTTACATTAATTTCACAAAGATTTCTTTGGGAAATAGTGGAGAATAACAGAACAGTGGAATAGGAAATATACACAAGCACAAACAGTATAATGTAAAGAAAGATTTTTAAAAAGACTGTCAATATCAAAAGACACAAGAAAATCATTATTCTCACCTTGTGTTAAACTTTGAATTGGGACTTATTGCGCAGATTCTTTCATAAACAGATTTGGACAAAAGTTTCTCTTATAGAGTTTAAGAAAATGTTGCTGTAATTTCATTTTTATTTTAAGGTTGTCCTCAAAATTAATATTGCTTAAGTTATAGAATTTACTTTTATCATGAAGAATATTTGACATTTTTAAAAAAAATAACCTTTGTAGTTTAAAATATCTACATCTAAGCTTTAATCAAGGAAGTTGATATACATGTCATAATTTGATTTAAGTAGCTGGTAGTCTCATTGTGATTCTTTGGTCGAAAAAATTTTATAGAGTGAATCTAAGGAATGACACACTCTATCTTAAAACTGGCAAGTTCTCCAGTGGACACAGGAGAGTGCTTTCTTAATTGAGCAAATAATAATTCAAAATTGATAAGCACACTGACTTTATTTATGTTTGAAGAGGGAACATTATAATCTAGACCACCAGATAAAGCAAACCAGTAAGTATCTAGCAGTGAAATATGAATTATAAATTGAAATATGCTTGTTGGTCTTAGCAATAGAGAAGATATTTATTGCTTTTTTTTCTGGGAGGGTTTTTTTGTAACAAAATTTCCCAATTTCACAAGAATTTAGAAACAAAAGTTCATGTTTTAACATCTTGGAGGCATTAGCCATTAACATTGGTGATCCTGGCCTGTGTAAACAGAACAAAAGGCATCGACTGGAGATCACCTAGTTGTAATATTCAGTCTTCTTTCTTCTCAGTTTTCACTTTGTCTCTTACGTCAGGTCTTTTCAACTTCTAATTTTTTTTAATGTCATTTTTATTCCCTCTCTGCATTGTAAAAATACTTACTTATTGTTGGTAATTAATTTAGTTTTATTCAATTATGCACATTTTAGCAGTTTTCAGTTTTCAGTCTTATATATATTTTAAAACTTCATATAGCTTTCTTGAAGTTAGTTGGAAAAAAAATCTTATAAAGGCCATGATCAATTTCAGTGAGTTTTTTTATCAATGTTTTGCTGTACCTTTATTTCATTTATTTATGTTCATGAAGCTATCACTTGAAATCTAGTTTCTGTAACAGGTAGACTGTACTACTCTCAAAATAAAAATGATTCAGCTATGCTGATTTATGCATGTGGATAGAATGTAAAAGCTGCGCATTCTTACTTTTGCTCCAAATCTTTGTCAAAACAAAACTATGCCTAAATGAATATAGACTGAACTTTATATGCTGAGCTGTCTGCATTACTAAATATTACTACACTTTGGCTGATTACTATTTCAATTTTGTTTTTAAATCTAGCTTAAAATATATACAACTTCATTTTTTCCTATTTCTCTAAAGAAATTTATCTTCAGTATTAAATTTCATTTTTACTTCAGAGTAGTATTTTGTAAAGAAATATAACTGTATATTCCTTATTGAAAAATCAAAAATAATGATAAAATATTTTTTATGTTCAGTTAAAAATTCTGTTTTCATTTTGCTTTAAGTAATACAAGAAAATAAATGTCCATTTTCTTTAAAGTCTTTTGAAGCTCACATATCTTTAACCTAAAAAGCAGTTAGCAAATGTGATATCTATTCATTATAAAAAAATGTGATTTCTTTTTCAAGTATTATTTTTTTCTCTTTTTTTATTAGATTTTCGATTTTCATAGAATTGAACACCTATGAAATATTTTATCTACTTATTGATCTTTTATGTTTAATTCTAAAGAAAAAAAAATCTTATCTTCATTATATAGTAGAACATTATTATCATCATCATCATACTAACTATTCCAGTGAACTACACACATAAGTTTGAGTTTTGAAAATTTGATATGATACAAATGAAAATTTGTTATATATATATATATAGATGATCAAAAAAACATATAGTCTATAAACTTTGTCAAAGGATAAATTATTTAGTGTCACATTTTTTGTTTTTAATCAATGCTGTAAAAAAACAAAAAAATCTAAAATATTATTAATTATATTTTATCAATAAAAGATTTTTGAAATAAATCAATTCTCAGTGATGAAATTTCATCAATTCAATATATTATTATTTATGAATAGGTTATGTTTTTATTATTTTTTTCATATACAAATCACTATAAATGAAAGGGAAATTTTACGTAGAAATTTGCAGGAAACCTTAATATATGTCTTTAAACAGATAAATAGATTTTGGTTGTGATCCAGTTCTTTATTCAGATATAGTCTACATTGTTATACCATTGTATATCACTAAAATAATTTCAATCTAGAGCTGACCTAGATTTTTGATTTTATGTGGCTTTGTGAATTAATATAATATTATTTCTTATCTTCAAATGTCTTTAACTCTGACATTTTAAAAACTAATTTGCATAAAATTTACTTAATTTGACTTCAATAATATAAAATGAATCAGTATAGAAATGGAAGCAATGGTTTATGGTGCCACTTTTCCAAGAGGTAGATATATCTACTAATCATTTATTATTAGGTTGACAAGAAAGTTCTTGTGGTTCTTAACTTGTAAATTCCGATGAATATATATTGGCACAAACAAAAATCTATTGATCAAACTAGGCACCATCAGAATCAACATAGTTTTGCCAATGCAAAATAAGTGCATTTATGCCAATAATGTAAAAATGTGCATTCTTGTGGTGATGAAGTCATTTATGATATTGTTTTAGCTTTTGAAGAATTTCTCATACAAAAAATTGTCTAGATGCTTGAAAAAGAAGTAGTCAATAGTTGAGAGGTCTGGATAGTATGGCAAATGAGGCAGAGTTTTGTAGCTTGATTCATTCAATTTCTTCAGGGTCAGTTTCAATATGGTTCTTGTTTTCGTTGTCCAATTTGTGCGTGAGGCATACATCAAGTTTTCTTGTCTTTTTAATCTCTCCCAAGTGGTTTAAAATCATTATATACATTATGTCTAATTTAGAATCAAGTTTTTGAACAGTTGTGCATGGATTGGCTTCGACTGAGCCTCATGGTTAACATCTATTGGCCAACCACTATTTTCATCATCTTCAAGACTCTTTGAATTAAAGATGTTGCAACTTTCTTGTCAACATGATTATTACTTTATTTTGAATTGAAAATACTATAAGAATGTTAATTTCACATACAATGAAGCAAGAAAATAGAAGATTCCAACTTCCAAACTTCTTTATATTAAAATGTTAGAAGACTTGATTGGAGTGAACTTCAGATACTTTTTTGCTTTCTTCTAAATACCCTTGAGCACATAAAAACCCTTTAAAAGATTTATACCCTTAATTATTTATTTTATAATTCTAATTTACATTGATATGCCATTTGATGAATTTGTTTTAGTTTCTTTTTCCTCCTTTCTCATTTCTTGTCAGCCTTTCCTTTTTTGCATGTGTTTTTATTTAAATCTGAAGAATCTAATTATTATTCTAATGCTTTCTTTTCCCAGCATGCCTTATACTGGAGAGTTCTTCCTTGATCTTCACTATCTAGAAACAAAATTAGATTTGCCCTGGCACTAATTATCCGTTGATGCATATTTGTGTAAATACCACGCAAAAGGCATCATAAAGCCTATCTTTTTGTTGTATTATCTATATTGGAAACACTATGAGAAAGCTAACCTCTTGAAGTTTCTCTTTTTCTTTCCTTTTTTTTTCTTGTAACTGATACTGAATTGCAGAAAGAAACAAATAAGAATTTATTTTCTTCTGCTGCTAACACTCCAGCTGGCTATTTATTTATAAAAATCAAACTTTTGTGACTATGGAGTATTCTAATAATCTCTAACCCCCTATTTTTATTTAGCAATTAATATTACAAACTAATAATAGACCAATTGTAACTTTGTATATGTACTATAGATTTAAACAAGTTTTATCAAAATGAATTGAGATACCCTTTCTACTCATTTTTTGTTATTTGCTGATGTTGTTATATCAGATTTAAATGAATGCAAAATATACTATAATTTTACTTACTATCAACCAAAGAAACTAACTATCGAACCAACAATCATATATTTTTGTATCTAATTAGAAAAAATTTCTCTACTGGTCTAATTGGATACAAAAACAGATGATTGTTACTTTGATATTGTTTGTTTGATATTGTTAGATTAGTATAATTTTAATAAAATCTGGCAAAAACAGTACAAGTTTTTTTAGTTTTATTTAATTACAAAATCATAGTTTTTTTTTTAATGCATATAGGACTGTTCAGTGATTAGAAACTTTTCAAGTGTGTCTCTTTAATTTTGTTAAAATGCAAATTTCTATTTTTTGCATTCAATATGTTCATTGGAATGCTTTCATGATTTGTCTTATTGTACCATGATGGAGGCAAAAGGATGACATTATAGTATTCCATCCTGTTATTATATTCTTTTTGAGAATTGATTATCTCTTTTACTGAGAGAATACATTGCCAATAATTTATACAAAGAAATTAGGAATTAATTTTTTGTATGAAGATGAATTAGAGAATGCATTGGAAATTGTTTTTTTTTTATTACAGTTGATTCCATATAATGAGACAGTTGGATGAAACAATCAGCCATATATTGCAAATAATCATAATGAAATGCAATAAAATGATACACTACTACACAATACAATTTTATTTATTACAACACTATCTTATTAATTATCTGTAGTCTACTAGGGTCATTCCAAAAGTAATGCCACCGATTTCTCGAAACTTATTTTTTTAAAGTTGAAAAGCTATAAAGTCTTGAGTGGTACCATCAAAATGAGCAACCTTTTGTACTCCAGATTTTTTTTTCATATAGTCACTACTATTCTCAATGCAATTTTTTCAGTGATAATTGAAGCCATCAATTTTTGTGTTCGGGGTGTGCTTTGTCCCTCACATCTCTGTTGTCAGTCTGGAATTGAAGAACTCATCTCCTAACTGCTGACATCAACTGCATCACCTTAGTAAGCATTCAACAGTTGCCAATGTATGTTGATCAGTTTTTTCTGCATAGAGGAATTCAATGGTGCCTCTCTGCTTCTGACGCACATCTATGATCAACACTGCTTATTTAGTTTTCCACCGTCAATATCTGCAACACAGAGACAAATCTTTCAGGTCATGAATGCATAAATTTTGTTATCTTAATAATGTAATTTGCAATCCCTCTGACCATTTGGACAAAATAAAAAAATAGAAGGCATTCTTGTAGTTTACTATAATTCATGAAATGATTTAATTGTTAATTGTGTGTAACTAAAGGCATTTTCTAATAGAATAAGCAAATATTTCTTTAAATTTTCTTATTGAACTTACTGGTTATAGCAGCATAGATCATAGGACTTTATGTGAACAGATGAGCAGAATCTATCATATTAATTAATAAACCAAGATTGAACATGGCATTCATTAAGATTTTCTATATCTAATTTAGTACATATGTAGCTAAACAATGTGCTTAGTGTTATGTACAATGTATAAAGATATGTAATTGCAAATACTAGTTAAATAGTATCAAATATCATAATTGTGTGTTTTGATGAATTAGTGTTAGTAATCAGGTAAATGAAACAGAGAGGTTGGTAAATTTTGCAATTTATTCTACAACCTGAAAAGAATTGTGTCCACTTACTGGAATTTGGACTCTGCTTACCAAATCTACAAATTGAGATGTTTTTATTTATATAATAATAGGTCCTTTACATTACTACTCATGCCTTTTCTTTTTTCTAATAATTAATACTGAACAATTTCTTTTCATGGTTGCAAGTTTTTTTCTCTGCATGGATAATTTACATCACCTGTGCAGGTGATAATAAACTCTATAATGAAGTAGGGTTTTTTTTGTTTGTTTCTTATTAAAATAGAAAATATTATTCTATCCTTTCTTGCTCGATATGGCAAGGTAAAAGGTTTGATTCATTTAAAGCTTTGTTACCTAACTGAACCAGGTGTTTAACACGTTTTTTTTTTATTGGCTCTACTGTCTTGGTCACTTGTAAATATTTTATGAACAATTCTTTATTTTGGTGCAACTATTGATTTTTCCACTTAATCCAATACTTTTTATACCTATCCTAAAGGTATTTGACTAGATCCAACAGACTGGCTGAAATTTGAACATGTGTATAATGATCAATATAACAAAATAGTAATCTTGTCTCACTTAACCTCACATGTTAAAAGAGTTTTTAATCTGAAAGTTATTTTAACAGTTATGACTGAAAACTAACTTCAGAGAATATAATGAAGTTAAGAAAATTGTATCTATCATATCTTTCTTTTTCAATGCTATTAGGCCCTTAACTAGGTGAGCTAGGAGATTCATGCATTTCTCAATATCATTAGAGTAAAAGTGAACTTAATGGACTTGTCTGTGATATTTACTTTTTCAATTGCAATTGAAGACTAAATAAGAAGCTGTTAGAAATGATTCCAATAGTACATTCTTAGATAATTGAATAGTTCTTTGTTTTGGTATGAACTAAAGATTTTTTGGTGAGATTTTAATATGAACAAACAAGAATTCAGAGTTTCAGTATAATAAAGAGAGCTGTGTGACGTGTATGCCTCATTATTCTTTATAATCACTTTCCATTTTTCAATATGCATTAGTTACTGTTATACCAAGGGAGATTATTCAGAAAAAAACATTTGTAGTTTAGTAGAAAGTTTTTAAGACATGTTTTATCTATTGAAGTGAAAATTTGGAAATAAATGTTATCAATTTAGATGCATATTTTGAAAAATATTTTTTTTATTACAGTATTTATTTATTATATTTCTTTTATTTGATATTTCCAACTGTCATCAGTTTGTAACTGCCAGATGAAATTATATAATAAATAAATACTTATGTAAAACATATTTTTATTTCCCCATATATGCATACCAAAAACGTATGCATGTTTTCTCAATGTGCTATATAAATATTCATAGATACAAATAGTTATATTTAGAAAACTTTGAAACATGGATATGTCAAAATTACATTTTTTTTGTTTATTGGGCAGGGGTCTGTTTGAAATATTAAAAAAAGAAAATAAAAATTTAAATTTGACATCTCCCTACTTTGAAGAATTCTAAACATAACTTTTATCTGTCTGAAGTTATATACAGTTATATATATATATATATATATATATATATATATATATATATATATATGTATAAACTTGTCAACCAATATATCTTTCAGTTTTTATTTTTTTCATCAAACAAAATCTAGAACTGCATTGAAATTCTACATTTGAAAACAATTTTATGAGAAACTCAAGTAAAACTGAAACTAGAAAAGAAAAGAAAAACTTATTTTATTACATTCACAACATTCAGTTTTGTATTTCATTAAAAAGAAAAATCTTTTTTTATCTTCTGTCATTTCAAACTTGTAAAGAAAATTGATTTCAAAACTATTAACATTGTGCATTGGCTTTTTTTTTTAAATTGGACAAATATATAAACTAAACTTTTTTAAATATTATCTTTGCATAGTTTGAATGTTTGTTACAAAATTTTCATCCAACGATACAACCATAAAACATCACCAGAATGTTTTGTTTATATGGACATAAGAATTGGAATCAACTTTAAATTCACTACCAAAAATGCTTTATCAGGTGGAATTCAACACACACTGATTTTGATGTTGGTTATAGGCTTTAAGGCTTTATACATTACAAACACCTCAGTAAAAATAGATTCAACGGTCAAGTCTTTAAATTAGTTAATTATTAAACATCATCAATACGTATCAACATTAAGTCCTAAAGTAAGTCTAAAGTCTAAAGCTATAAAAGAAGAAAAGATATTTCATTACTTGGAAAATGAAGAGTATATGATTTATAAATCATGATAACAAATTCCAAGATAACTGGGTTTTTTTTTTAATTCCAAGATAAATCACAAATCATTAAATTCATCATTAGCTATATTTAATATAACCAGGGTGGATTGTGTAAATCTATTTATTATACAAAAAATCAGAAATTAACAGAACAATATATTTTTATAAATCATGTTTGAAAAATAAATACAACCATTGGTTATTGTAATGTACACAATAGTATCTGCAGATTTTGATACTAATTATTGCTATCCCACTCATGTTTTATTGAAAAAAAATAATATAAGTCAGAGCCTTTTCTATTTTTATAGATGCTAACATAAGCCTCTCTAACTAGAGTTACTCTTAGACTGATTGGTTATACCATATAATCTATAGAATTTAATGTATGAAAGTTAAAAAAAAACTAGACTTCCCCAGGATTTTGGTATTTACGGTCTTGCATACCTTGAAATTTAAAAACTCATATTTTTTTTATCATTGCTTTTTATCATTAAATGCCTTTTATTATTTCTTTTTTTGTAGACTTTTATCCTCATCTTACATAGTTGTTTTTCTTCACTATGTTTCAGCCAACTTTTCTGCTGGACAGATATATAAATGATTAAAAAGCCTCATTTCAGAAATTCCTCAAAATAAATGCAAGGTTTTTTCGTTTTTAATTTAAAAACATTAATTAAAATTTGTTTTTCCAAAATAATGCATGGTTGCATATTCTATACTTTATCTTCATCAGCTGTGAGCTAAAGGTAATATCACTCTCTCTGGTAGTAATAGCTGCCTTGGCCTCGGAATGGAGTATTATTTTATTTAATATTTATTACTATACTTCATGTCTTTTTTTTTTCTAATAATAGTGTTTTCTGTTTTATGGCTCATTATCTTCTGATGGTTTTGTTATCATCCACAAAATTGAATAATTGGTTTTCAGAATATATTTGACGTTCATGAACCTGTCTTGGGATGAATATCTTTAAAGTAAAAACCCCGAGAACAACTAGTTAGAGATAAGAGTTACACTTCTTTTGAACAATAAATGTTTCTATGGATACTGACCGCACCTTGTTATATAAGATAGCATTTGGTCCTTTCATAAAATTTGTTTAACTTTGTTTCTTCTCAATATAGGTAAATAGTGAACTATAGGCTTCCTCCTTTTTTTCATGGGTTTTGAAGAAGAGCAGGTGGGGTTAAAAATTTGATTTAGTGATAGACTTGTTTTTTTGTGTTCTGGTAACCTGCTGGTTTTACCTGTGAAAGTGTATTGACTAGAGTTTAATATATAGGATGAATAAATAAATCAATTTATTCTTAAGTCATTTTTTGAATTCATGAAAATAGTTACAAAAATTTTGTTTCTTATACTTAGAAATTGTGGCTTGAAAATCCAACGTTTAATAGAAAAAAGATGAATTATTAAATACATAAATTCAATTACCAAGTGATTGGTTTTGCTCACCTTTCATTTCATTGTAAATGGGGTTTAAAGAAAACATTTCTTCTGATAATTCATCAACAAATACGAAAGCATTTGTTTAAAATGCTTCCTTGGATTAAATGAATATAAATATTGATATACTGTTAAACAAGACATCAGATCCTAAAATTTAGCTTATTGAATTAAAATTAACTCTGGTTTGGCCCAACAAATTCCATGTGAATATATTGACCATAACTATAATGATAAGGCTCTGTAACTTGTGGACCTGATCCGCAAAAGGTGTTTATTAAAATGTTTATTCCGTCCAGAGCCAACAGAGGGTTTTCATATGCCTGCTAAGCTTATGCAGGTCTATTTAGTTGTTTTCCATTTTTTATATTAAAATTAATTCAACTAGACTCTTATTATTATGACAACAATGACACAATGGCACTGAAGTCGAATGAAGGCTGCAACAGTCATCGTGGTTCTTAATGCTGTTGGAACCAGATCCCTGTCTGCCAAGAGGCCATGTGTTGGCTGCATGTGCATCAGTCTCCCCACGTTAAAAGACATCACGTGCAGGCATCCTCCAGAAAAAGAACCCATGCTACAGTAAGGTCTAGGATCAGCCTCTACGAAGTACGACCTACCAGTCGCACTGCGACGGTTAATCATCTGAAGACCCACAGGGACCAAGACAAAGGACAGTAATACTTGACCACAAGTGACACCGATGAATTTGACTAGAATGCTATGATTGATTGTTGAAGAAATTATGCTACACTAAAAGTTCATTTTTTTTCCCTAAAAATTGAAAAAAGTTTTCTCTTTTATTATGATTTACCCTTGGAATGCCTACTATTTTTGTTTTTACTGTTACGCCAACAAAGCAAATGAAGTTTGGGTGTCAACATCTTATGAGATTGCTTTTTATTTTCTGCTCAAATATAAATAGATAATAATCTTAATTTTAGACAGAAAAATAAAGTTTTGATGACAGGCTCCAAAGAAGAAAATGGCAAATTTCAGTTGGAATTGGCCCAGGATTCTTATGGAGGATATGCAGCTTGGTCTGGAAAAGAAATAACACATGGATGATGTTCATATAATTGCCAAATAGAAGGAATCATCATTCTTCAAAAGCATAGCAAATAGATTTCTTTACTTTTGGATTAGAACCAAGAAATTGGAGACAAAGACAGGTTATTGCTATAATGAGCTCAAGAAATACTGCTTTACCTATAACATCTCACTCCCTAATTGGCTACACACACACACACACACACATGTCTTCATGTACAACTGACTATAAACATAGACACATACGAAATTGTAAATTATGTTTTCAATGCTATCTTTAATTATTTAGCTTCACACAAACACATTCTCTCATTCCCTTACACCATGTATAGATTTCTTCTTCATCTAATTGACCTGAGTAGTCTATGCAAACAGACATACATATAAACACACAGATAAACATTGAATATTTCTTTTTGGATGAACTGTTTATATGTACATATAGATTTACCTGCAACTTAGTTAACTTAATTGTCAATACACCTACCTAATTAAATTTTATTTACTGCTAAGATAAAAAGAAGAGGGAAAATTTTAAAATATAAATTTATCAATATATTTTTTATTTTTAAACCTTAAAAAATCTTTTATAAATTGTAAACTTTACACTCTTAAGCTATTTTTTTTATATGCACTCTTACATGTTGTACCTTAAGGTATCCAATTTATTAACAGAAATATTCAATGCAAGAATTTGTGCTTTTGTGCAATTATATATATATATATATATATATATATATATATATATATTTTTATTTTTTTTTTTTTTTTTATTACTGTTTTACCTTATCTATACACACCCATATAAGATTCTCTTTTCAAGTAATCAAAACAAATTGACAAATGTTTAGATTCATCTGTTTATCTTTTAACAGAGTAAAAGAATTAACAAATATAAATGGTGTATCTGAAATAAAAAGTGGAAGAAATTAGTCATGTCTGATTATGGGTTGTTTTTGTTGTTTTGAATTGAATGAAATTCAAATTTGTATTAGGCGTTCCGTTTTTATATTTTATGTCACATCATTATTTTTTTTTTATCTTTTACTGATTGGTTCTAAAGCTATACTACTTAATAAGATTTTCCTCTTTTACCTCCATTATTTACTTTTCAAATTTATTTTTTACCTCAATAAATGATGCTGGTCTCCTCTGACTCAAAATTGATTTTTCTTTTATTTCAATAAATTTTGATTTGGCTTTTATTATCTATTACTTACTACCAGAGGTTCTTAATTGTCATAATCTTGCTTTTTTTTATATAAGTTAGATGTTATAATGATACATTAGATGTTTGTAGATTGGAGCAAGTGCTGTGATATTTTTAAGTGCCATTAGTAAATAAACATCCATTTTCAAAATCAAACAACAAACACAATTTATACCTGCACTAAAGACTAAAGTATACAGGTCAAACTGGTTTGGAAACTAGTAAAATACATTTTCTTTTAATTTGTCATGTCAATAAAAACATTATTTGTTACTATCTAAAAACTTGTGTTAGAGTAAATGTAGTTAATTAGAAATATGTTTGTTTTACTTAAACATTACCTTGAGAAACTGATCTGAAATTAGAAATAAGTAAAACTATAATCCTTCATTCAATGGGCTGCAATCATCAAAATTATTCCTTAGTAAATTCAAAATTGGTTTTATAACATGTTTCTAAAATTCAGAATATCTACAAATCATTCAAAGTAAAACTTAACAGCAACATATTTTGTTATAAGAATCTCTCAAAGTTTAAAAGTAATTGAATATTAAAGTCTTGTCTAAGTTATTTGTTCTTGTTTTAATCAATATTTGTGTTTGAAAATTATTTCTATTATTTTTTTTTGTTTCTGACATTATAATACATAAATTTAAATCAAGTTTTTTTTTTAGAATTTAGAACAGATATGTATAATAGAACACATCCATAAAACTTAAAAATATAAATTTAGGAGTTGTATTTGACTCTTTAGCAGCTATTTTTCCCACTGAAAACCAAATCTTATTTGTTCCACAGGTCCAAATACTGCATATATCAAATTTCAACTCTCTAGATAAAAAATTGGCAAAGTAGTTAGGGGGTCTGTAGTCATTACACTTTTGAACAATTCTTTCAATGGTAAACTGTGAGTAAAATTGCATCTAAATTGGACCATTCCTTCTAAAAGTTGATTTTTTTCAATGATTAACTTTTGATACTTATTAGTAGTATTCCAAAACAACACTTAAGAACACTCCTAGATGCATAAAATGCAACTGTAAATTTTTAAGAAAATGACCCAGTCATTTTATAGTCCATAGGGAACAAAGTCACACACATACATACACACAAAGTTCTATTTACGAATAAGTTTATATGAGTGCTGTTTAGAGTTTTCAAGTGATTTTCCCCATTTTCATTGTTACATTCACATCTGGATTTGTTCAGATACTTTCTGTTGAACTTTGGAATCTTTATCAAAGTCTGGGTTTATAGCTCTTTGAAAATTCTCTATCTGAACATGAAGCCTCATGCAAGAAATACTTAAAAATGGCCAAAGGACATATCGTCTGTTTAGCATTTAGGATGAGGACAGTAGTCTGGAAACAAGTGCAAATAAATGTTTCTTTATTGTCTTTAAGTATAAAAGTATTTATTATAGCACAAAAGTTTCTCTTTCTTTATCTATACAAACTTGTTTGAGTATACTTATATAAGAAATAAAAAAAAAAAAAAAATGATAGCAATAAAAGCATTTTTTTCATCTTGGCTATTTCCATATATATCTATATCCATGACATGTGGAACTTAGATTCAAATATATATGTTGGTCATTTTGTCTTTGATGTATGCTTTATTAGAGATCTCAGAAGCATTTTCCACAATTTTATTATCAATTCTTTCTTGTTATCTTGTATGGTTCTTTTTATGTAAGGATTATATTAGCTATTTACATGTTTTTAATCCAAACATTGTAAGGCTATAAAGATCAAAAATGTTTTAATGAAACGATTTTGTAGTTTTAGATAAAACTTACACACACTAATACAAGTCACTTAAAGATTTAGTTGTTATTTGATATTTTATTAGTTGGTATTTAATATTTGTCTACTTTTTATTGGTTTTAAACAATTTTCTCAATTCTTATTTTTATAATTACATTGTTTCTGCTAATGTGCTTCAAGCTTTCATTTTATAGTATAGAAATGTTTAGAATCAGGACCATTTAAAGAATTTGGTAAATAAACCTTTATTTAATCCACTAAGATAGATTGTATAGTTACTCATGACTAAGTTTTAAGTTACGTTAAGTATTTAAAAAAAAAATTATGTATTCATATGTGATACTTTAGGACTTGAAAAAGAATATTGTGTATCCAAATTCCAAATGAAATATTTCTATTGAATATGCCTGTGATTTTCAGCAAAGATTTTTTTTCTTATCAGAAACATTAATGTCTAATTCTGGAAATTATATTTCATCTTGCTTGAATAGCTTGGCATTGCCAGTACAACTTTAGAAAATGTTTGTATGGCCAAAAATATATATGTATTAAAATCAGGTTATGATTCAATGTTTGTATGGCCAAAAATATATATGTATTAAAATCAGGTTATGATTCAATGCAAAATCTTGTAGAACTTTTAACATAGTACTGGACAGTTGTTTCAATTTTATTGGATCTCATCAGTGACATGTCATGTTGTTAACATTTATTGATGATCAAGGGAGATAATTAAAATATTTAGCATTTTTCACATCATAAGAACTTTCTATATCAAATTCTCTATAAAATGCAAAAACATGATAAAGATTTTTCAATCTAGCATTCTGTCACAAAAATTAGTATTCATCACTTGCTTGTTAAGTTTGAAGAAAATCAAAGATCAACATCATAAGCCTTCAATCTCTATAAATAACTTATTTCTATTCGGCTGCTTGGTTTTGTTAGACTAAATAAATTATAATAAATCTCTCTGATATTAAGTGACCCAGCTAGCTTGGTATGCTTTAAAACAAATCAACTTGTGTAAATAACTAGACAATTATATCTCTGATATATGGCCAATTGTTCTATATCACTACAATAAATATCTATTGTATTCTAGTGATATTCAAAGTTTCCAATACTTAAAAGATCTCTTTCTTTCAATGCCATTTCATTTTCTCTATGTTAACAGTATCATGCAAAATAAAAACAATCCCTTTTAAAGTAGAATAATTCCAATTAAGATGAGTATATTTCCATTAAAAATTCATTTATTTTTATAGAAAATGATTCATTCTTGAAGCACTCATGTAAGGTTTTTTATTGATCATTATCCATAATTTGCCTATTGTAAATATTTAATAGAAAGTAAGCATTATGTTGAATTTAGTTGAAATGCAATTTAAATAAAATTACTTCATTTTTAGTATGAGTTTTGAAATATTTTTTATTTTTAAAATTTTTATCACACATATTTACTTTATTTATAAGATTTATTAATATTTTTTACATTAAATTTTATCAACAATACTATTTTTAGAGTGTACTTTTTACTCTTTACAAATAAACCTATCCTTTTCAAATATCAGTATACTCAATTTGAAAAAGAAATAGAACATTTAACTTTGTCATTTTCCTGATAAATATCTAACGATGAATATTATTTATCTTTTATTTGGACATCTAGACCTCCTAATTTGAAATTCTATATGTTAACAACTAAATTACATTTACAAGTGCCACAAATTGCCTATAAATATTCATATTGCATTGGTTTATGAATATCACAAAGAATGATTATGAATAAGTTATGTTAGGTATCATGTTATATTGTTTTGACTGGTTTCATTTTTTGGATAAAACTGTTTTTTAAGACATTGCTGGAAAATGGTGAAAATTTTTACTAATAATATTTCAAAAACATACGAAAATTTGTGTCAACATATACAACATTGTACTGTTGTATCATTTTTGACATTTGGACTATTTTTCTTTATAATTATGTTTACATAATTATAAAAAATACATTACTGATTTCCTTTCAACCTTCTTTAGGTATAACTTGTCAAAAAATTTCCTGTTTGATGTCAATCATTTTTTTTGCCATTTTTTTCCATAAAGTAATTTTCATTATAATAGTTCAATATTTTGTACCCATCAAATGATAGAAATGTAATTCATTTGTGATGGGCAACTTTTCAAATTTTAAATGATTGCTTAAATTCTAAAATTATGAAAACATTTCCCATTTGATTATGCCCTTTCAAAATAGTTTATAATTGATCTCTTTTATTTTAATAATCATCTAATACAATTAACACTTCCCATATTAAGCACAATTCTATTGACAATCTAGTCAAGAAATCATTGCAGCATCAGATATGCTGTACTCTTTTTAAGGTTTTTTATTCTCCATCATTCTCTCCTAATATCATACCATACTTAGGATTTTCCTCTCCTTTGCAAAATGTTATGCCATTTCAAAGTTTTTAGTTTTTCCAGGCTTTTTAATGTTCCTAAAAATTTAATTTATACAAAAATATATAAATTTAATATTTATGAAAATCCTCTTATTCTTTTAGTAATCATTTTTTAATGTTTTCAAGTTATTGCTTCATAAAAATTCATTTTAGCAATAATAATAATGTTGATATATTTTAAAAAACAATGTGACCAAGATTTCTCTTCCAATTTTTATTGTAATTTTGAACTTATAAATTTCATTATTATTGCTTCTATTTTCATTTTATAATGTAATGTATGAGACAATTCTGTTCTTCTGTCTTTACAAATTTTTTACTATATTTTTAAGATATGGTTATTGTTTGATTGTAATTATTCATATGCTTGTATTAGTTGGAAAATCTATTGAGGAAAAACATGTATTTCTGGAGTTATTGGATTGTAGAATAAATGATTTCATAGTTTGGGTGTTAGAGTTTAAAACAATCAGAGACAAGCCAGTATCTCAGTAGCATGTAATTAGCTCTAAGAATCATAAACTTCAAGACTGAAACATATAATCACCTGCACTTAAGGTTGAATATCTAAGAAAATATTCAAATAAGATTGGTATTCTTTATGATTTGTCACTGCTCTCTGGAACATTCTTTCTTTCTACCAGAAGGTGAAATTGCTTTTAGAGAGTTACACACGATTAAGATAGTTTTTATAGCTAATTTTTCAATTTGAGTTCTTAAAGATTTTATCTATATTCTTTTCTATACAAGTAAATTCTAAATTCCTCACGCATTAAATATTATCAAAAGGGTTAAGGTCATCTTGTTGGTTAACTAAAAACTCATTATAATAGAACAACAACCCAGTATTGTGTTTTTACTAACAAACTACACAAATTTATACCATGAAGTGTTAAATAACGCCTAGCAGTAGAGCATGTCTTGAAAATTCACTGAAGCAAGAAACTGCTTGTGTTTGAATCAGGTCAGTGTTGCACTACTGTCAAATAATATTTTCCAAGAGAGAGAGAGAGAGAGAGAGAGGAGTAGACAGAGTGATGTGGAATGAAGCAACTTCAGGAAGAAGAAAAAGAAAGGTTATTTTCTGCAAATGACAAAGATGGTGATGATATATTGATCAAAGCACTGCTTGATGCCTTTTTCAATCTACATCTCTCTCTTTCTCTTTCACTCTCTTGCCATTAATAGCCTAAAGCTCAACAACTTCCTCTGTAATTGAGTACCTTAGCTCTGGGACCTGGCTGGCTGGCCCTATCTGTTTTTTTCTTCTTTAACACCTTTTTTCTCTTTCCCAGTTATCTTGCTGTAGTTTTTATCACACAATCTGGTAACAGTTCATGATATATTTTATTGCAGCCAAAATACATGATTAGTGATGAAAAGATAGTTCACAGTGTGGCTTCTCAACTATGCATTCCTGTCTTTTACAAATTGTGTGTTTTTGTGTTAGAATTTATTAAATAGCTGAGTGTAACAAGAGGTTGACCTTAGTTGTTTTAAGTTTTTGAATAAATTTGAATTTTTTTATAAAAATTACATACTTTTTAAGAGTTAACTTTTTTTTAAAAAAGATTTATTTTATATGATTTTCTTGGTAATATTCGTCATGAATTAGGCACATACACGATATTTTATAAGTGTGTAGATTAAGTTGAAAAATGAGTGAGTATTAGAAATTAATGATATTTTGACCAGAGATTTGATTTGATTATTTTATTTAATTGCTGGTCAACCTTTTTATTTGCTGTCAAAATTTGATTAGTTTTAGTTAGCAATTATTTCTTTTAGCAAATGTCAGTTACGGCTTAGATTTTTATCTGAAATAAAATCAGAATTCATGAGACAAATTATTATTAGCATTTGTATAATTAAACAATTAACTTTTAACAGCTTCAGTTTGTGATTCAAAGTTAGGCATGTTTGTTTGAAGAAATATGAATAATACTTATGATTCATTCCAAATTTCATAGTGTAAACCTGTCTCTTTGGGAAAATTGTACTATGATAATTATTGTGAGGGCATACACACCCTGATAACTGCTAAGGTGGACTCGTCCATTAGGCATATAAGCAGCAAGCCTAGACAGTTTGGTAAGAGCTATCCAGGATGTCTGTCGTACCGAGACGATTCCCCATGGACTTACTAACCTTTTCTGTACCCCTAACTCTTAACTTGATATAAATGTTCTTATTCTCACCAAGTAGTTTTGTTCCTACTTTCATCACTTTCAGACCCACAATAATAATACAACTAACATCGATGTTGAGAAAGCAATCTTCATATCTGTATACAAATAAATAATAGTGAAAAAACAAATTTTCTCAAATTTAGAAAAATAACGTTCAGAAATTTTATAACTGGAAATTTTATTTTAATGTTGACAATTGAATATCACAGGTTTTGTCTGACTTTCACAGTTGCCAATTTTGTATGCTTGGACATTCATACTTTGTGAATATATCATTTTTTATGTTAACATAGAATAATTTATAGATGAAGAGGAAATCATAGTATGATACATTGATGTATAAGTAGTATTGTATGATCAACATAGTTTAATAGCTAAAAAAAGATGTCGTTATAAAAAGTTAGTAAAATTTATCATCTAAAAGTACATTGACCTTGTTACTTTGTAATGAATAAATGCATTGATTAATTTCTAATGAATGATTTGTTTTCTGATTTCTATTTTGTTTTATTTGAAAAAAATTCTCTTGAGGGATTATTAATTACCATTGCTTCAATTTGAAAATGTTATCTCTTTACACAACTCTTATTGGTACTTTGACCTTTAAGCTGAAAAAATCAACTTACACTCACTCTCTCTTTTCTCTGTCTCTCTTTATATCTATTTATCTATCCATTTCTCTCTATATATATCTTATATATATATATATATATACATATATATATATATATATATAAACTGAGGATATTGTATTTTGATAATTGTATAGGTGAGAAATTAAATCAACAAAAACCATTGACTATGTCTATGCTAATCAACTACACATGTTATATCATTGATATATAGCAACCTACCTATAAATATGCCTATATATATATATATATATATATATATATATATATATGAGTAGATAAGCACAGACACAGTGTCAACAGCCTTTGGTTACAGTCGGTGTTTCACCTGCCTCATCAAACCAAAAGTTTGCCAATTTATCTACATTCATATCTATATATAGTGGGAACAGAAGTGGTGGGATGTGCATGATGGGAGTTATATATTTAAATTAATCATGGGTGTTATGATTATTATTCATTGTTTACTTATTATTATTTTTGTATTATTATTATTAAAAGTTGAAGTAATTGTCCTCTCTATTGTTTTTTTTTCTACTTTTTTCTATTTACTTATTCATTTTATTGATCATTTTTGTCAATTATTATTTTGGTTTAGTAAATATTTATTCCTGTGCCTACATTTAGATATAAGTGCCATTTTTTTGTTTAAAATTTTGTTTTGATCTTGAAAGGGGATAATGGTTAATTATTCCTGTAGAAAAAGGTTGCACTGTTTACATTTATTTTCATCTTATTTCTAATGTTGGTTGCTTGTTTTTTTTTCAGTTCTCATATCTATTTAAAAAGTGTGGCAGAGAGTTCATGATTTTTATCATTAAGCAAACTCTGCTCTGTGTAGCTTCTTTGTTTCTGTTAATCCTATATATATTTTTTCTGTGTTATTTTTTTTACTGAGGCTTGGTATACAACATTTGTTTGGAGGTAGTTTCCATTTAGTGGATTTCTTTCAGATTTCTTTCTGCAGTTTAATGTGGGTTTGGGTGTTTGTATGCTTCGGTTGTGAATTTTTTATTGTGTTTTATATAATTTATAGCATATTTTTGGTAAAGCTGTAACTAACTTTTTTTTGTATTTCTGTTGAATGTTTCCTCTATGTTAGTGCTAGTTTTTCTGTTGTAAAGAGGATTGAACCAAATAATGTTTCTCTTTAGTTTTTCTTTTTTGTTCTGTTTGGGGTTTATTTTAATTTTTCATTGATCAGTTGTTTTTCATTGCTTTTTTTATGATATATCTAGGCTATATCAACTATTGTTTGTTAGATTAGTTGTCTGATACTCAATTATTGATGGAGTGTGGGAGTCTTTTAGTTTCATGGGTGGGTGATTGAATGTTGTATGAATTTTGGTAGGTTTGCTGTTAGGTTTTCTGTATGGTTGGTCAGTTTTGTTATTGAAGTTAAATATTACATCTAGAAAATCTACTATTTTTGTTTTGCTTTTATGTCTATTTCAAATCCTACCTGTTTCAAAGTATTTATGATATATATTATATTTTTTTCTGTTTTTGAGCTATTACTTTTTCTAATGGTGCAGGCTAGAAAAGTTACCAAATGTAGTTGATTCCATGTCTACATTTATCTAATACACATGTTCTATCAATAACATTAAGCACTTTAGCTATAAATATGGACAAACTTGCTCTACAGACACACACTATTTTGTATGGCTAAATAAATGAATAAATGCATTACCAACTTGTAGTAACTCAAATAAATATTCTAATGGTCTATGTGTCCTGTGTTTAAATCTATTTTAGCAATAACAGCCAAAAAGGTCATATTTATGTATAGAATTTTACCAGAACTGAATCTGTCAATATAATTGATATGAGACTGATACACATGGATCTGGGCAGGTTGCAAGGATGAGTAATCCAAAAATTTATTTTGTCAAAGGGAAACACAAGCAAAGGTTAAAACAGGTGTGTTCATAAAAGAATTTATTCTGCATATTAAAAAGTTTTCTACTAAAGCATATTCTAAAATTAGAATCAAATTTTAATATATATATCTTCTCAATATTCTTAGTATTATTAAAACAAATATTTTAATGCATTTGCAAACGGAAAAATATTCATGAGTTGTTGTTTCTAATCCTTGGTTATTGAACTTTCAAGCTTGTGATGTTCACTTTAGACTTTCTCCCTATTGTATTTTTCTATGAATAAAATAATGGCTTCTATTTTATGAACAATGTGTGTTTTTCATCAAAATGATCAATAATATCTTTTTTTTACCACTATAGCTTTTTTTTCCCTATTTTTTCTTCTTATTCTTTTTTTGCCTTTAATTGAGTTCTTTAGTTATCAGTCATGCCTATCTAATCTACTTAAATGTAATTGCCAGACTTTTCCTTCTGCTTTCAACCTGATTTTACATGATAACTAAACCAATTAGAAAAAAGGCCTAACAGATTTCATTATTGAGTTTTATTCTGTAATTTTATGCCATTAGAAAATGACACATGTTAAAATCCTAAATTGTGCCTTTTATTTTGTTTCATTAACTGATCAATTTTGAACTTTATTTTAAAAAAGTTCAACCTTAAAAAAAAATTATTTTCTTAACTTAAAATTGCTGTTTCTGAAATTTGGTTTCCTAATCTGATTTCATAAATTTGAATATTAAATAGTGCCTGAATATGGAATTCAACAAACCTTTTATATACTCTCTTAATTCCTGCATTTATGACTTCTCTATCAAAATCATGAACTTTAACTAAATGAGTAATACATGTAATTACTTTTTTGATAAAGTTGAAAACTGGTGAGGTTAGTGCTTAAATCATGTATCTATAATTTTAAACAAATAATAAATCCAATGTATGAGATGTGTTCAATAAGTAATGAGAAAATGTCAGGAGAGACATTAAGTATGATTTGATAAAACTGCTACTTCATAGCAAAGTACATATACACATGATCTACAAAATGATTTACTGACAACTTCTTCTCATTCTAGGTTTGGGCACATTTAGTTGTGTTAGTTTTTTGGATCAGAAAGAGGTTCTATCATCAAATGACCACAAAGTTTGGTTTCTGAAAATCAAAGAAATTTATGTTTAATTCAAAATTCTCTGTTTTCCAAATATTCATGTGGAAGACCACTTGGGGCATGGAATCATCATACGTGATTTGAAATCCCAATTGTTCATTTACATTTTATTTTGAACCAATAAACTTAGGAAAGGTATGAAATTCTCTCTACATTCCTTAAAGCTATGTATTAATGCATTTGGTGCATTGTGGTGATGATTGCTCTTTTATTAGATGATCCAAAATGTTGATATGTCATAAAATAAACAAAACCAAATGGTTATGATTTTAAAAAGACAATTACAAATATTTAATAGAAAGCTCTAATTAAGCAATTCTTTATAACTCATTAGTACTAAATAATTCTATTTTTGAGGTCTGTAGTGTAATAATTAATAGAAAGTTATTTTTAAGCAGTTCCGAATAATTTTACTGATACTCAATGACTGTCGGTTCTATTTATTTTGCTTGTGATATTATTTGATCTTCAGATTATTAATGTCTCATCCTCTTTCTTCAACTGCCACAATTCAATTCAAATTTGATTAATCTTGTTGATCTGCAATTTACTCACTGCTTTGAAAAGGGAGTCTTGTCAGTTGTACTGTATGACAGCATCTGTTTATGTTCTCTCAAGTAGCTGCTTTTAAAAAAAAAACAAACAAACAAAAAATAACAAAAGGAAAACAAAAACAAAAACGAATTTTATGTTGAAGAGTTAAAGAAAGATTGAGGGGAATATATGTTAGAGTAGTGTCAGTAGCTCTGGGGGTTTATGTTGCTTACATTAAATTTATTGTGCTGAGGTGTGTTGGGATGGGTTCGAAACACATTGCTATATGTTGTAAATTTCTATTTAACACATTGACATATGTATGGAGATCTATCTCAGATGTCAAAAGGCTCAACTAAAGTCACCTTCAATTTTCTAATAAGAATCACAATTTATTTACCATTAATCAAATTTATTTGTAAATGTGAAACAAAACTTTTGGAAAAGTATCATAGTTACTAAGAGCCTAGCAAAATCAGGAAATCATGAAATTAAAATTCTCTTTCAATTAAAATCTATAAATTCCAGTAAGTTTTGAAGAAAACATGGGGAAATCTGTTTTGGTTATAAATGGTATTAAATACATTTATATTTAAATTTGCTGTATGTTTGCTGTCTTATTAATTTTTTTAATTGATTTTGTTGTTAATATAATTAGGTTATTGGAATGTCAATATTAGTGCTATTTATGTAAAATAGTTGAATGCTTTTATCAAATCTATTGTTTGTAACCAAGGCTGTTTTTTTTAATATTTAGGAGAGTACCAATATATTTTTAACTCTATGAATGTAAGAAACTTAGATATCATTTGATAGCTAATAATCAGTATTGCTTATAGAGTGGTTGACTTAAAAGTCCCTATCAGTTATTAATTACTCATTATCTTGAGTTATACTTGAATTTAGTTCAACTTTTTAAAATATATATATTTAAATTAGAATATTATAATTCTAAAGTAGATATGTGCTTAAAATTTCCTAAGAAATATTTTTCAAAATATTAATAGTGGATTATTGAAAAAAACAAAAAAACAAATTAAGGCTTTTAAAAAAATTTTGTAATGATATATAGTAATAGTTTATCCAATGAAGCATAATCTAAGTTGTTCAGAACCAGGCCTTCCATTTGGGTGTTCAGCTAACCTGATCTTCCATACATCCATCAAGCTCACCAGTAGTCTTTAGGCCTACATTTCTCTTTAGTTTGTCAATCAACCTTTTTAAGTCATTTACTGCCAAAAACAATCATTTTGGGTAAACATCCTTTTCATCCACATGTGTTTATTTGAATAACCCAATATGCTATATTTAGTCCATATGTAGAGGGAGGAATGCGGAGAGTCACACCTTTCCCAAGGGTATTGGTCCAAATGTGAACATAAATGGAACAATCAGGATTTAACTTGCATATTACTATTCCAAAGTCAGAGTGCCTATTCACTGGCCCAAGTGGATTTCCCCTTCTTAGATTTAAGTGTATTTTCTAATTGAAAATATTTATCTTATTATGAAAATTAAACATGACACCTATCTTTTCTCAATAAAATGAATATTATCACTGATAAATTGGAGGAGGTTATGTTTTGTCTTGGCTAGTTTATTTGTTTAAATGCCATTTTAGGGGAAAATTTATAACTAGATAAGGTATTTCAAAACCAAGAAGACAGCCATTTTTGTTAATAACAGCAACTATTTTAGAATCAGTATATATAAGTATGGATTCCTAAGTTCTAATTATAACACCAATCTTAAGCATAGATAACATTATTGATGCATTGAGGCAGCAATGAATGTTTTAAGGTTAGAAAATCCTTGTAACAAACTTGTGAAATGTCATTGAAAGCCAAACAAGTATCATGCATTGTGTAGACAATGACCTGGAGGTGAAGTGTTTCAGTTTGAATACGTTTCTTATAATAAATTATATCAAGTCTCATCCATACTATATTTAAATCTCTCCAGCCTATGATTTTTATTGGAGGTCTTTATATATATATACATACATGTATATATATATA
>JAUZSX010313304.1:0-12123 GCA_034780655.1 Idiosepius hallami | reverse complement strand
ATCTTATATATATTATATATATATATTATCTTTTGTGTGTGTGTGTGTGTTTTTATATATATATATATATATATATATATATATATATATATATATATATATATACACACACACACTGATTTATTTAATCTCTTCTCCTTTCAGAAACATGAAATGACATTGCCATCATTGTTCATTTATGGTCATACAGGATGTGGGAAATCTTTAGTAACTTCAAGAATTCTGGAAGAACTCAAGGTTTACCTTTTCTTTCTTTCTTTCTATTTCTCTCTCTCCCTCCCCCCATCCTGTTTTTAGTATTTTCTTTCCAAGTTGTGGTGCAGTATGTGATAAAACTATTTTCATCAAAAGACCCTGTTGTTGCAGAGAAATTGTTATTGATAAAAGAAACAAATTCATTGATTATTTCAAATGTTCATCTTTTAAAACTTATTTTTTTTTAAACTTCTTTCAAATCTTTTTATTGATTGATTTTAGCAGCATATCGACTCTCTTTACGTCATTCCATGCTGAAAACTGTTTTTAATTTGCTCTGTCCAGTTTACTTGTTTTACAGTTTTTTCTCGTTTATGTTTTGTTTTTGTTCTTTTGCTATTTGATCGTAGTTGTTTGTATTTATATTTTGGGAGTAACAAGATTATTATCATTTTTTATTTTATTTATTTATTTTTTTAAGGAGTTTTGTTTTATATTCTAATGAATTTTCCAGTCTCTCTCTCAAAAATCAGAGAATGTTGTTTGCGTAGTTTTTAGATACATCTTTCATATTGTTGTGGGATTTTCTTGCAGTGGCATAAACTTCACATTCTATAAGAATGTGTTTTATTGTGCAAGTTTTCTGACATGTCAGGCATTGTTGTGGTTGTTCTTGTTTGAATATGAAAGAGTGAGTAAGGTTTGTGTGGTAAATGTAATTTCTAGATATAACAACTTGTTCTTTTCTTGATTCTGGTGAGGATAGTCCCCATTCTTCTAAAGTGGGTTTAATATGGAAAAGTTTGTTATTTGTGTTATTATTCCAGCATTGTTGCCATTTTGTGTAAAATAGTTTTTTGATTTTATGTTTTAAATGTGTGTTTGGAATATTGGTGTTTTCTGGAGTTCAGATTTACAGCTGATTTAGCTGCTAAGTCTGCTCTTTTGTTACCTTTTATTCCTAAGTGACTCAGAATCCAGAACATAACTAATCTTTATCAAATCTTTATCTTTTTCGTTCTTTTAATCAAAAAAAAAAAAATATTTCCTTTCTTTTTTTTTTTTTTGCAAAATTTTATTTGTATAAGTCATTAATAAAGTATTTTTTATTTTCAGTATAATATGGTTATAATCAACTGTATAGAATGCTACAGTCAAAAGGTTTTGTATGAACAAATATTGCAGAAAGTTTCCATTATAAAAGAACCCAAAGAAGTACATACAGATTACACAAAATGTGATAATATGAATGATTTCATTAGGCATTTAACAGCCAGTGTTAAAAAGCAAAACATCCAAGATGAAACGTTATATATTGTGAGTAATTTTACTGTATTTTTGGTTTGCCCTTTTTTATTTTTTTCATATTATTATTAGTCAACCGTAGTCGTCGTTATGGACCTCACTAAACCACACCAAATTTCCCTATCGAGCATTGGCGTCCTGAGGTCTTCATTTCTGATACCCACATCCCTGGAGATGACATCAGGAAATGATAGTTTTCCTTCTCTCTGGTTATCAGAATGTGATTTCCATAGAAGAGATGAAATTACCTCAGTATTAGTGCAGTAGAAATGGCCAGCAAATTGTACTCTTTGATACCCCAACACGGGGTAGACTTACTATTTGATACCCCCCAACTTACTCTTTAATACCCCACGAATGCAGAAACACAGGGAGACTGAGTATTGGACTCAGCGACATATCCATGTGGACTTTTAACATTGACCAACCTCCTACAAAGAACCTACGCAAATATTCAACCTCGCGACAAGACTTATGTAACTAGCAGCAAACTCCTCACCCATACACACGTGTTGATATAAATCCAAACCTATTTTTATTTTCCCAAGTCTACCAAAAATGATTTACAAAATGTGTTCCTATTCGTTCCAGATCTTGGATAAGGCTGAAAAACTTAGAGACATGGAAAGCCACATTCTTCCAGCTTTTCTTAGATTACAAGAATTTGTAAGTTTTCTTTTCATGTTTTTCCTTCATTTGTTAAAAAATTACTAATTTAGTATTTTCTATTTCCGTATGTTTCTTTAAAGTAAAGAATAGAGTTAAGGCATTTTTTTCTTTCATTTTTATTGATTTTTTTTGTCCAAACTTAATCTGTTTTCTACTCACCTTCGTTCCTGGTTATTCACTCAGGTCTCATTGAAGCCTTGTTGCTTCTACAAACCCAATAAAATCAAATCTCTTTTGAAGTAAATAGAAGAATAAAACGTTAAGAAAGAGTAGCTTTTGATAAAAGTTTTATCTACTTAAAAATACACGTACTGCTTTCTTGAAACAGAGTTGAAGAATGATTACATAAAACGCATTAACAGAATGCTTACTTAAGTTCAAGGGAGATAACTCATACAACAGTTTAAATCATAACATTTGTTTATTGGTCATTCCAAAAGTAATGCCACCTATTTCTTAAGAGAGTGATTTCATTTAAACGAGCAACCTTTTGTGCTCTAGAAATAATTTTTCTATCTAGTCATCACTATTCTCAATGAACAGTGTTGACGTCAACTGCATCAGCTTTTTAAACCTTCAATAGATGCTCGTGAAGTTGATCGGTTTATTTTTTTTTAGCATGGATATAATTCAATAATACATCTCTGCTTCTTATGCATGTCCATGACTGAGATCTTTAATATGGAACCTTCAGGTGATGAATGCATAAGTTCAGCCATCATAGCCATGCAATTTGCAATCCCCTCTAATCCATACAGACAGGAAAAAATATTGGGGGCATTACTTTTGGAGTGGGTTAGAGAGAATAACAAGTAAAATAACAAAAGAAGGAATCATCTCTTGGACTTTCTGAATAAAATAATTTAATACTGGGGAGGTCCACTTGGCCTAGTGGATAACCAGTCAGACTTCGGAATTGTAATACATGAATTCTGGTGTTCGAATGTTTTCTGAGGAAAGCTGAAGGATGTACTGCCAGTTAAATTTGTAAATGTAACAATGATCGATTGTAGAAGCAATGCGGTGGGCAGCTAAAGACATGGCTCAGAGGGTGTAGTGCTAGTTCTGGCACAACAGTCACCGCTGTTGGACCCGGGGGACTGGCTCTTTCCTGTTTAGGCGTGCGTGGTTGGCATTCATTCAGGATCCAGTGAACTTATTGGGAGAAGCCTGCTTAACTGATCCCATCCCGGGTGAATGCCGCAGCAACAACAACAAATGTAACAATGAGGATGAGAATAAATGTCTATATAATTTAAATAATGATTATAATCAATATTCAAATTTTGTCATGTTTTTTTTTTTTTTTTATAGACACTGCTAAATATATGTGTGATATTTTTGACGGAAATAATTTGGGAAAAATTCCGATCCAACACTGGAATGTGTGAGCCTTACATTATGTGTTTTTCCGATTATACGAAAGGTACGTACCTGTCTCAGGTAACAATGATTTCTTTTTTTACTATACATTATTAGGTAGCCAGATCTTTTGTTATGAATTAAATTATTTGTTCCCAGCATTAAATGACCATAAAAGGTTGATATGCCAGAAAACACAAACAAACAATCTGAAGATTGGAATGAAAGAATGAAATTCTTGTTGCATTTTTATCTCTATATTTTTGAGAAGGAAACATTAGGTGATAAAGAGAAAGAGATATGTCTCTTTCTGATGGTAGATTAGCATGAATAAAAATCTATGTTGCAATGTTATTTATCTCTTGTTGATCTTCGCATCGGAGAAGAAAAGAGATATCGATCAATCTTATCTTCTTTTCTAAAAATCAAGATAATCCTTTAATTTTTTTTACTCCTTTTACAAAAATAAGAAATAATAGCTTTTGGCTTTCTTGTTTGTTTAATTTTACGGTCAACCTTTTTAGGGTCATTTAATGCCGAGAACAATCATTTTTGTTGATTGTTTGTTTTGTCCATTCGTAGTTTTTTTGTAAATAACACAATCTACACTATTTAATCCACAGCTGGAGTTATTCATACCTTTCCAAAGGATATTAGTCTGAATGTGAACTTAAACAGAATGACTGGGATTTAAACTTGCATTTCAATCAACCATGTTTTTAGAATCAGTGTTAACCTTACACCTAGATGAGTTTCCAGGGTTAACAAGCATCATCAGCTGAAAATGAATCAAATGGCTTTGAGTGTGATTTGAACTTGTGTACTACAATTTCAGAGTCTAAGCTATAACCAATGCTCCACTCTCATGACCCTAGAATAAACTATTTAGGAATTCGGACTGTATTAGAAAAATAGAACCAAATCCATTCAACTAACTCAATAAAAATATTGCAGGTATTAAAACTTAAAACCTAAAAGTCTGTATTAAAACTGTTATTAACTCCAATACTATTTGATTTTTCAAACGTGTTCTATTTATTTTTGATTTAGATGAAATTTTTGAAATCTTGTGCCTTGATTGTCCTCCTGATTATGAGAAAGATTTCTATGGATCTTATATTAGTCTTCTTCTCAGTGTCTTCTTCTACGTCTGCAGAGATCTCAGAGAAATTAGACATTTGGTAAGTAGTTTCATTTTCTGACAAGTTTTTTAAAAAAAGTTCAATGTTATTTAGATTATCCTGACTACTAATCTTATCCTGACTCAATCGAAAACATGTTTTTGAGTTTAATAGATAGCATCTGAAAAAATGTTACATCTGAAATCTTGTGATAGTTACAATCAGTTACTTAGCCTTAATACTTATGAACTAATTTAGAGATTATTTTCTAAGTTGTTAGTTATGTTATCATAAGCAAATTGTGAAAGTATGAACAAATTTTACCTAATAGTCCTTGAGTTATGATGTGTGAAGATATTACACCATCCTTACACCTTTACAAGGTTTAATAAACAAATTATTAATTTTTATTTTTTTAGAATTTACGGATGGTATGACCATATGGTAACACTATGAGAATTTAAAATGTGTATATTTCTGTGTCTTTTTAAATTAAATATGTTGAGGGTTTATGCCTATTATCTATCTATTATTTTTTGTTTGGTTCATATTTTTGATGAGGGCTTTTAATAGTCATTTGTAGTTGCATTTTTGTAATATTTTGGTATTCACATTCATCTGTATTCCATCAGTGTTGTTTTTATGGGCTGTAAGTCTTCGATCTAGTGTAATTCTTGTGTGGCCAATGTAGTTGATATTTTTTTGAAGAGCCTTCCTTAAAAAAAATGCATTAGAAAATACGCAAATAAATAACTAGCTCCATAATTGAAAACACAACTCCAAAAATACTAAACATTCACTCTAAGGATAGTCCATGTGGACTAAAAATATTTGAAAGAATGGGGGACTTCAAGAAAACACTGGACCCAAAAACACAAGACCCTTGTTCAAAAACAAGAGAATAAAAATACTCAACAAAATATGTATAAATTGAAAGTTGTAGTACAAAGGAAATAATACAAATTATCAAATCCTTATCTCACAAATTCTAAAGTGTTGTATCAAATAGTCTGAACACTGTAATCTCATTTATGAATTTTTATCTTAACATCTTAAAAACAAAAATTTCTTGTAGGTATTTTACCATTTTTATTTTTTACATTTTAAACCAGGGAATAAATTTTATACAAATTATGGTTATATTTTCTGTGTAATTTTTTTTTCTTTTTTTATTACCAGGCAATTCTAAATTTTCCAAAATTTGAGGAACCTATTAAAAAAGGTGAAGGTAAGTTGCATAAATTCACTTAGGATTTGTATCTTAAATGAATCCTTTTAATCTGGTTTAACCTTTGGACCCTAAGAGGCCGATATATCAGCCCTGACAACATAAGGTTAAAGAAGACACGCCAATATGTTCCTTTAATATAACGACTCTGAGTGACTACTTGGTAATTTTGATAAGTCGGGGTTCAAAGGACTAAAAATTAAAAGGAAGGTCTATGAAGCTAAAATCTGAGTAATTTTCATAGCATCAAGCAAGATAGAACATATTGCCTTGATTCTAAGTAACAACTCAGTCAATAGATGTGACTTGAATTCATTTCTAACACACTCATTTATACATATGCATATTAGTATATTACATTATTGGAATATAATTTAGTTTTAATAGTAATAAATTTTACTTGTTTTTATATATAACTTGCCTTTTTCTTTACTTATATAAAAATATATTTCTTTGTAGATTTAAAAGAATTGGTTTTGTTGTGATTTTTTTCATATTTTTTATATAATTTTCAGCTACTGTAAATGATACTCGCAAGCTTTGGAAAAATATTGAGCCCCACCTGAAACGAGCCCTTCAGACTGTATATCTACGAGAAGTATCCAGGTTAGTTTATTTATCATTACTCAAGTAGTTTTCTAACAAGAATTGAATCAGAATCCAAATTGTTTCTAAAATAGTCCAACTTAAGAGAATTTGACTTCTGTAAAGCTGAAAAAATAAAATTTGTCTTTTTGGGCTGCCTCATATTAAGTCCTGTCAACCATATGTAGAAAAAAATGTGTATAAGTAATAAAATGAATTAAGATTACCCAGACGAAATAAGGCCAACTCTAGTTAAATTTATTTTGGTAATTAAATTTAAGTTGCAACATTTATATACCTTCGTAGATGTACTGCCTGGCATGGCTCAAAAACTGCTTCGATGTTCTTGATCTGTGTATTTTGTAATTCCAAGATTTTTTTTTTTTAGCGGAAAATTAATTTAGAAAAATGCATTGGCATTCCAATGGCAGACACTACAGACCCATCAAATTTGACTCCTTAGCCACTATTTTTCTGGTTCAAACCAAAACAAATCTTAAATACCCCATATGTTGAATTTAAAGTCTCTAAAGCCAACAAAACATGACTTATTTATCATTGTTAATTGGGATTATTTAGTTCTCCATAATTAATATTTTGGCTTTATATTTGAAAATAGAACTTTTTTAAGTGAGATAAAGCCTGGCAATTAAGAAAGTTACTTATAAATTTGGAAAGCATTCTAATAAAAAAAAGGGTTAAGATTGACCCCATCCAACCCTCATTTCTGCAAAGTTTAATTTTCATTACAACATATCATGTATATTTAATGAATTTGTCTCCTCAAATTTCTAATTGACCTTTTAATCATTTTTAGTTCTCAATGGGAAAAGATTCAACAGGAAAACATTGCTGGTCAAGAAGTATCAATCCCAACATTGCATAGTATGTATATTTGTTAAATTGTCACAACTTTAAAAGGCAACTCTATCTTGAGCATGATGATTATCTGCATTTTGTATATTATTTTCACTAACAAAACCAGTCATAACCTCCAATCATTTTTACAAACAAAAATGCATCAACAACACCAAATCATTCTTTTTTTATAAACATTTCCTTGCAATGTATCTCTCTCTATATATATATATATATAAAGACAATAAACATTTCTAAATGTTATTGAACATTTCTACAAACATTAGAGATAGGATTCTATATAACAATGGTCTTGACAATCTATTCTTTTATAAATAATATATGCCAACAATACCATATCTTTTTAAAGGCATCAATTGACTTTCATTTTATTTATGTTAATTCAGTGTTTAATTTCTTCTATTTACTGACTGATCAATGGTGTTTTCTTAACCAACAATTACACTTTTTAAATTTGTTTTAGTTATAAATGAAAAAAAATGACACTTCCTTTTTTTTTTTTTTTAGAAAATATACTTTTACTTTTTTTTTCTCTTACACACACACACACACACACACACACCTACCTATTTCCTAAACTATTAGAAAAAATTTTTTTTTTCCATGAAGCTTTTCCATTAAACCAAAAATAGTAAGGGATGTTTACAATATTTGGTTTTCATCTGCCATGGCTTTCAAGTAATTCTGGTTTTATAATCAGTATTGTCTCCACCTAATCATTTGATGAGACTCATCTGCTTGGGTTTTGCGAATCAATATTGTCCTTACACCTAAATGAGTTTCATGTCTAAACTTATTTTATCTAGACAGATGTTCATTGTCACTTTTTCAGCACATTTTCTTTTCTCTATCTCTTAGACCGATGCTACCTTGAATTACCATTTTTCTCCAAGTACCTTCTGATTGCTGCTTACATAGCATCATACAATCCGGCTAAAACTGATCGAAGGTTTTTCTCTAAGGTAATAAATATTATGTTATTTTCTTAACTGGAAGCATGTGATTTTATAGTCTATATTAATACTAGAACACACCATAAAATAAAACAAATTCAAAGTGAGGAAGATAATTTATTCCTCTCTAATTATTGTTTGTGATGATGATTGTTTATTGATCAAGGGCCAAACAAAGCTGGGCACAAACCCAGTTTTTAAGTGCTCATAAATTTCCCAGATATTTTATCCTTCACCTAGATGAGTTACTTTCTTTCAGTTGACAGGTCTAATCTACCCAGGTTTTTTTAATCAGTTTTATCCTTACATCTAGATCAGTAACTCTCTCGAGTTAAAAGGTGTCATCTGCCCAAGACAGCTGAAAAGGAATCTAATGGTTTTCACAAAGATGACACGATTCCTAGTTTTTTACTGATCCTCCCGAATGTTTTATTTATAGATAAAGAGTCCTTGAAGAGAGGTAATTAGTTCCAAACACACACTATTGTATTAGTATATAGAAAGATAATAAGCAAGTTTTGAATCTAATTACCAAATTTCACACACAAATACGTTCATTGAAACTAATGTGTTTGAAACAAAGAATTATAACACGCTAAAAGTGGAATTTTGATGTAAAATAGAAGTCTAATAAGTAAATAGAAAATACCATAAAATCAGTTTCTCCCTAGATTCACAAGATTTTGGGTTTTTTTTTTTTTATAAAATTCTACCATAATATTAAAACAGCATTTATCTTTTTAATCAATCAGTTCATTTCTAAACACAGACAGTTAATGAAGTATTAATTTATTAAAACTCTCTTTTACCAATGATTCTCCCAAATACAAAACCCTATTTTATATGACATTTTGTTTTTTGTTACAGCGTTCTGAAAAACTAAAAGGTTCTTTCAAAAGAAGCAATGAGCGAGTAAGTGGTTTTTTTACCATTTGTTAAACCAATTTTTATATCTTGTAAAAATGTGGATTGAAGGCAGTATGTTTAATGATCATTCATCAAACCCTATCATAAAAAAAAGCTAGTCAAACTCAAACTGGTGGAAATTTCTCAGTGGAAAATGAGAATTTTGATTTGAAAATGTTGATAAAACATATCAAGTGGCCGAAGACTTATGAAAGTATCTTATATAAATTTCTGATGAAAATTTAACTATTTTATCATTAACCACTTTTTAAAACAAGTTTGAAAGTAGCTAATAAAAGAAATGAATTCATTTTGTGACTGACCAATGAAACCTTAGTTAAATAGTGTGGAAAATGTGTAACAAGGTGAACTAACTGTTGCATGAATGAAAGAAAGCATGCACAAGGAGAATGAATGCTGATTTTTAACTGTCAAGAGAGGCATATTAACTTTAAAGTTGCAGCTAGTGTGATTTGAAAGTAGTGAAGCAGAGATCTCTACGATGTTAGTCCCTCATAAGGCTGCCTTTGTAGTAATAGAGTTAGCAGCAGAAGAGGAAGAAGTAATATTTTAACAACACATATCAGCTCATGCTTATATATTGCTTTAGATTTTTTACTTAGAGAATAAGAATGGGACCATTGGCAAAAATGTTTTTCATGACTTTTTTTATATATACCTATTTTCAGAAAAGCAATCATCTCTTAGGTCCCAAAATTTTCACAATGGATCGACTGATGGCAATATTCTATGCGATTGTTGAGGGAAAAGTTGCTCCTTCGGCCAATTTATTCATGCAGGTAAATTTCTTTAATAATAATAACAATGCAATTAAAACCAAATTATTATCTTTTTTTTTAAAAAACTTCCTAGTCCATAAAAAAATATTTTTTGTGTTAAATTCATTAAAATCGTAAATTAATTAAATAAAATCGTAAATTAATTAAAATTAAATGAATAAAGGATCCAAACTTAGATTTTAGCATATAATTTAAATGGAGTTTATTTCAGTTTTAAGGATTTGTCTCCTGTTTTTTTTTTAAATAGATTTCTTCACTTGTCACTCTACATTTGCTGGCCCAAGTATCTACAGATGATCCTCTTGAATTACCAAAGTATAAATGCCTTGTATCTCTTGAAACAATTAAATCTATTTCTCGGTAAGTCATGTTATGTATTCACATCAATAGTATTTATTTCAGATTGCCCCTTTTAAAATGGTCTGATATATAAATCTACATCTTTCTTTTTTTCTAAAAATCTAAATTGATTTTGAATAACATTTTATTTATTTCAACATTTTTTACTATGAAAATACAGAAGTCTATCCTCAACAGTTGCAACAAGTGTTTAGCTTAAGAGAGTTAACATTTAAGTGTATAAGTCTTTATGCTTTTTTATATATTAATCTAAAACTAGGTATTAACTTTATTATTCGGACTTTTGTCCTCATCTTAGTAGGTATTTTTTGATGTTATTACACTATGTTTCGGCCTAGTTTCCCTCAGGCCTTCTTCAGGTGTTTTTTTTCTTTTAACCGTAAAAAATACCTAAATTACGATGCCTCATCTCAAAAATAAAAATAAAAAGCTTACACATTTGTTTTGTCCTCTGGGAAAAATTATTGTTCGTTAACTTTATAGAGTAAACCCTTTTAGGTCGCCAACCTTTTAACTTGGAATTCTCCTACCACGACACATTTTTAGATACTCTACCTAGTACGACGTACACCTTAGATACTTAAAGCTTATTTAGAAATACAGTAAACCCTTTTAGGTCTTACGTCTCCCTTTTAACTTAGAATTCTCCTATCACAACACATTTTTAGATACTCTACCTGGTACGACATACACTTTAGATACTTAAAGCTTATTTAAAAATACAGTAAACCCTTTTAGGTCTTACGTCTCCCTTTTAACTTGGAATTCAACTTCTTGAACGCATTTTAGATACCTACCTGCTATGACGTACACTAAATTCTTAAAGCGTATTCAAAAATACAGTAAGCACTTGTAAGTTACTTTACTTTTTAACTTGGAATTCTCCTACCTTGACACATTTTTAGATACCCTACCTGTGTACGTACGACGTACAGTTTAGATACTTAAAGCGTATTCAAAATACAGTAAATCCTTGTAGGTCAACTAATTTTTAACCTGGATTTTTTTTTAACTTGAAAAATACAGTAAACCTCCAGGTTGGGGGTTGAGCCTAGGGCTAGCGACTCTTTCTCTTAAAAACAAGTATGACACGGAAACAGTTAAAAATAAACTTGCTGCTTAATGTACCACTGGGTTTAATGGTTGATGGATGAATGAAACCCGTGTGGGTCGCCTCCCTTTTAAATTGGAATTCACCTACTGCGACACATTTTTAGTTACCTTATCTGTAAGACATACACTTTAGATACTTAAAGCTTTTTTAAAAATACAGTAAACCTTTGTTAGTCGCCTCCCTTTTAACTTGGCATTCTCCTATTTCAGCATATTTTTAGATACCCTACCTGGTACGACGTACACAAGATTCTTAAAGCTTATTTAAAAATACAGTAAACCCTGGTAGTTCGCCTCCTTTTTAACTTATAAATCTCCTACTTCAATATATTTTTAGATATCCTACCTGCTACGGCGTGCACTTTAGATACTAATAGTAAACCTTTGTGGGTGGTCGACTACTTTTTTGGGATATCTTATCTACTACGATGTACACTTCGAAAACACTTGTAGGTTGCCTACTTTTTAACTTGGAAATCCATTAGCTCGCCACATTTTATTAGATACCCTACCTGGTACGACATACACTTTAGATACAGTGAACTCATTTTGATCCAGATATCATTCTGATTTAATCGTTAATATGAAACATTAACAATAACTATTCTTATAAAAAGTTTTCTTGAGTGAATGAAACGCGATTATAT
>JAUZSX010313284.1:0-12124 GCA_034780655.1 Idiosepius hallami | reverse complement strand
ATAAAGCCCGGGTAAGAGCACGTAAAAATGGCCTTGTGCCAAACTTGGGTGTGCTCACCAAGTAAATATCATATAATCACTCTGATGGAAATTGGACTGATTTTCAATAAAATAAAACCATCTTTTGTTCAAAGAGAAAAAGCAATGACAAAAGGGATTTTAGAGTCGACTATAAAAAATAATTATTATTACATAAGATGAATGAGGTGACCGTGGTTGATATTAGGAATAGAATATTTTCACTTTATTTATTATCTTGATTATGTATTTGTTAAATTCACAATTTTATTTATTTTATGTATTTGTTAAATCGAGAATTTTGATGTTGCAAGACCCAAAATTTTTCCAGGATCCTCGCTATAACATCACTGATGACACTCTCCAGTGTTCTACTATGGAATGTAATATAGAACTTAATTTCACAATGTTTAGACAGATTAATCCTTTGGGTTTCTGCATGTGATAGGTTTCTGTCTATAGTCACTACTAAATCTGAAAACTGGTGTTTTTTTGCTGTCAATAATATTTTGAAGAGTTAGTCCTGATAATAGGCAGAAAAACTTTTGCACCTAAAAAAGCCAAAATATTGATAAAAAAACAAAACATTGTGAATGTAACAAATAAAAAGATAAGTTAATTCCTAAAAAGATAAGGATTTTAGTCCTCATAATAAATATACAAATTCTTGAACTTCATTTCAAGAATAGTAATTTTATCAAATAAAAAGATGAGGGCTCAAGTCCATATAATAAATATACATTTGTATATTTATTATGTGAACTATTATATATTATGTGGACAAGCCTCATCTTAAGGATTGTAAATTTAACCAATATAAAGATGAGGACTCTAGTCTACATAGTAAATATACAAATAATCAAGCTTCATCTTTGAATAATTCACATGCTTCTTCTTTAAAGGAAAGGCTGGAAGGTCTAATTCTTCCTCCTTTAACTAATAGCATGATTTAACCTAATAATTTCTCTATCTGAGAGTGAGTGTTGCATGGATGTTGATTTCTTGGAAGATGGTCAGTAGCCATTTTGTATTTGTGGTTTGTGCTTTTGTTTTGTTAGAAATTTATTTTAACGTTACAATAAACAGTAAAGTAAAAATTGAGGGGGATAGCGACCAATGTGCATTTTGTGCAACCACAGTGGCTTCAGATAGAGCCAAGAAGACTTCAACACTTTATAGTTAAAATACTAAAAATCACGTTTGAATTACCTTAGTGCTGCTGGCTGGATTTTCTTTGATTCAGCTCGACTCTTTTCAAAAAAAGGTTACACTGGAACCAATCCCTCTAATTCTTAGTTGATAGTTGTTGAATTTGTGTACATTTGGTTTTAAATGTCTTTGTTGAAGCAGTTTAAATCCTTTTTAGCAGTTACTGGCACTGGTATCTAAACACACTGCTATTTGTACACAACAAGAGACACCAGTGCATAATTTGCATACATGAATTATGCAAATATTTTAATGTCAAGGGAATGCCGGCAACATTTCCAACAGTTTTGCCATCTTCGTAAATATGAAAAACTTTCTTTAAAATTGCAGGGTGTTTTTTTTGTTTGATTTAATTTCTTTTGACTTTTAAATAATTATAAATCTATCTCTTGATGAGCCATTTTATATTTTTAGCTGTAAATATTTATTGAATTGGATTTTTTTATTATTTCTTTGATGACAGGAATTCAAGCAGAAAGAGAACGAACAACAGATGGAAATTCAAAAACTAAATGATTGTATAGAAAAATTACGACAGGTAAGAAAGACTAGAAACCCATATTCAAAACTCTTTTATCATCTTTATATAACAGTGAAAATGTGTGTGTGTCTGAGGTCAAGTAGTCTCTGCTAAATACTCTGACAATTTTTGGTCTACAGACTTGAAATTTCATACTAAGGGTATTCAGACTTAGAGAAAACATTTTAATCTGTTTTGAGGCAGAAATTTATCTGGTAAGGGGCCAAAGTTGAAAGTTTAGACTGTTACTGTCTCTACCAAACTATTCTGCCAATTTTGAGTCTAAGCACTTAAAATTTGCTATACATGTTATTTGGACCTAGGGGACACTTTCTAAATGGTTTTGAGCTGATTGAATAGTTGCTAAGGGGTCAAAATTTGGCATTACAAAAAGCACATATCAAAATTAGCACACAAGTGGATTCTGTTGTAGAATTATGAAAAGACTTGTTGTCACTTTGGCTTCAGCGAAAACCACAGAACAAAGTGCTACACGTGACCGGTGTAAGAATTCATAATAATTGTCCAAATTTATGTGGAGTGAATTGGGTCTATTTGGCAGAGAAGTCAAAGAACAACTGAAAACTAAACTTCTTGAAGCTGATTATATAAATAGTTTACACTGATTCTCCTTTCTGATTGGTCAATCTTCTTCATACCCAGGTATAAATGAAATGGCCAAATTCTCAATGATCATACCCTGGTTATTTGACCAAAAATATTGTAATGGAATAAAAATGGAATTTTCAATTTTAAATTCTGAGAAAGTTAACTAAAAATATTTGTGAAAAATTTCTAAAAAAAAATTTTTTTTAATTAAAAACCAATGCATTTTTCATTAAAAATGATTTTTTTGTGAGAATTGTTGATATATTATTCTGAATGAAAATAATGAATGGAAATATTAACATATCCTACTTCTCACTCCAATGACTCTTTTAGATGTACCAAATTCTGTCTGTCTGTTTCTTTTTCTTTGTTTTATGGTATATCAACCTTTTTTTAGGTTATTTAATGCCAAGAATTGCTCGCACATAGTTTTTTGAATAACACCATATGCATTATTTAATCGATAGCTAGAGGAAAGCTGGAGATTCATACCTTTCTGTTATGGTGGTTAGTTTCCATACAAAAAAGACAGAAGAAAGATGTAAGGTTTTAAACTTGTGTATTTCACATTTGGTACAGAAAGCAGCATCAAGTTGTGCTCATGCGCCGTACTTCGACATATTCACTCCAACTAACTCCTGACCACTCCTAGTTGTGAGTAAAACATCCTGTCTTATATACACAGTGGAAGAGTTCATTCAGAGGGGAGTTTTAGCCACAACACTTGCTCAAGAGCATTAATCAAAATATATGAATGCTAATGGAACCATTAGGATTTGAACTTGCGTATTACGATTCTGAATTCCATCTGCCTGTCCATTGTGCTAAGTGGACTTCCTCCATGATTTTGTTTGAGAAATGGAAGAGTTGATTTGGGTTTATTTGGATTTGGTGGGAAGATAAATCTGTTGCTGTGGTGGTGGGGGGTCTCCGGAACCTACCATGTTGTGGCGGGAAGGAAGGCAGGGAGGGAGGTGTGGAATTATATCAACAAGAAGCGAACATAGAAACAGATAAAACATGAAGTTTGCCCAAGGGTGAGACCAGATAAGCAGACAAGTTGAGTCACGTCGACAGCCGATAGATTCAAAGCTTGTTTGCTGAATATGAACTGCCAAAAAGTTGGAGGCTCCATTAGACATTTATCTGTGTTCTCAATAAGCCCAAACGATGATGATGATGATGATTATGACCAAAATAAACAGGTGAACTTTTAGAAAAAAAAAAATAAAAAAAAAAGCTTCTTCTTGTTCAATCCACCTATGATCCCTATTCCCAATGAGAAATCTTATTCAATTCATCATTTTGCTAGACAAGAACTCCTCCTTGTTAGGGAGTTCCACTTGGGACATTGATTAATACCCTGGGGCAAGTTATGAATCCCCACATTCTTTCCAGCTATGAATTAAATTATAAATATTGTGTTATGAAAATAACTTTGTCTGGACGAAAAAGAATATTTGTCAAAAAAAGGATTGTTCTCAGCACTAAATGACCTTAAAAGGTTGATATGCCATAAAACTGAAACAAACAAGTAAGCCTTTCTAACTATGATTAAAGTTACCTTGTCTGTAAAATCTTAAAAGACACTACTGATGTAATGTAATATTAAGGGCATATTTTGGTCCTTTACATTATACTGAAAGCTCTTTAAATAGGGTTGTGTGACCCTAGAATCACTAGCAAGAGGGAAAAAAAAAGTAATATTTTTGAATATTGATATTTTTGTAACTTTCAATGTTATTTCTGTTGTTGTTATTGAGCAGGAAAACCTCACCTCACATGTTTGGGCTTAGGTTAGTCTTCCTGTTGTTATAGAGTTTTCACAATTTCAGATTAAACTGAGACTCCCTGTCCTCACCCGAGCGGGTAACTCTAATCAAAGATATTTCTTTAGCATGTTTGGTCAGTGTGAGAGAATGGGTTGGGGAGGGGGAAGGCTTTGATTAATCTGTAAGAACCCTGTACTAAACAGGCGAATACTAAATGCGTTCGACTGATCATACCACAAACTGCCGGCCAGCCTCGTACAGTGTCTGGTATTTTTAAGTAGTTACCCATCTTAGTACAGAGTTTGTATGGACTTGAAAAGCCCTTGAATTTTAAGTTTTGCCTTGAAAAGGCCTTGATTTTATTATTGTCTTGAAAAGTCCTTGAATTTTGAGTTTTGACTTGAAAAGGCCTTGATTTTATTATTGCCTTGAAAATTCCTTGATTTTTGAGTTTTGCCTTGAAAAGGCCTTGATTTTATGATTGCCTTGAAAAGTCCTTGAATTTTGAGTTTTGCCTTGAAAAGGCCTTGATTTTATTATTGTCTTGAAAATTCCTTGATTTTTGAGTTTTGACTTCAAAAGGCCTTGATTTTATGATTGCCTTGAAAAGCCCTTGATTTTTGAGTTTTGCCTTGAAAAGGCCTTGATTTTATTATTGCCTTGAAAAATCCTTGAAAATATGGAAATTACCTTGAAAATTTTAGGGAAACAAATTTGTGAAAAAAATAAAATGAACTGGCTAAAAAAAGCTTGAAATTTAAAAGAAAAGCTTGAAATTAAACAAGAAGAACCAAGACTTTGTTAAAGACACTGAATGGCATTGTGTTATGTCGTTAAGTTCAAGCTGTAAATAGTTGATAAGTTTTGTTGTGTGATACTGTAGGAAACTTTGTGTGAACTTTATGTAAATAACTATGTAACCTTTAAACTGCTTCCTAAAAAAAAAGAGATGAATGAAAATGACTTGTCCTGTTGTCAGCAAATGAGATTTTTTTGATTACTTTATTGTTGTTTATGCATCAAATTTTGCCTTGAAAACTAGAATTTTGCTTTGAAAAGTCCTTGAAAAAATATATTAGAAATCTGTAAGAACCCTGTACTGAACAGGCTCTATGTTGCTTAACTTCGGTGATCTGCCAGGAACTGGTGTCTCTAACGTGACTTGACTGTTGTCATTTCTCGTTGGGACACACTGACTGACACTCACTGAATTTTTGTATGATGATAGAATCTGGCAGTATTAGTACCGACTGGGTTTGGGGGTGCTTAGGATTGAATCGGGATATTTGCACCTTTCTGATTAAAGCTTTTAAAATTGGTCTTGTTCCAAAAGTTTCTTAAAGGTGGGGTCATGGCTGCAGTGCTCTGAACTCACTTCACACTTGGTGAAACTTTAGGCTAAAAATTGATTGCTTACAATGAAGGGAAGAAACATGTTTTTCTTTTTCCTTTTTTTTTTCTTTTTTTTTGTTTTGGTAATGGCTTCTTTAAAGGTTAATTGCTTTCATAGTGTTAAGACTGTTTGAATCTTTTTTTTTTTCTGAACGTTACTTAAAATAACTTTTCAGATGTTTATTTATTTATATATATATATATATATATATATATATTGTTTTTTTTTGGCGGGAGGTGAAATAAGATGGGAGCGATTTTATGTTCGTCAAATTAGAATCATCAAATAAATAATTTATAAATAAATAAACGAATAATAATAAAATAAATAAATTTATAAATAAATTATCATCAAATAAACTTAAGACCCTGTTAAAATCTATTTTATTGAATTAGAATTGGAAAATAATTTCTGGCTTGTCTGAATTTATTTTAATAACGATTGATTTTAATTAGTTTTTTGTAATCTTTGGGATGAAGTTTGTAGAACTATTTTTCGGACTGTTGTCCTCATCTTTATTATCAAATTTAATAACTCTCTTGAAAAACCAGATCTAACATCTCTCTGGTATGAACTCCTAATTACAACAAGAAGGTTCTTGAGAGAGATCACTTGAATGTGGCCGAAGGGTTTATAGGCCAAAGTGTTGTGTAAAAAATGGTAATAAAGATGAGCACAACTGTATATATAAGTGTTTTTTTGTTTTTGTTTTATGACTTATCAAAGTCATAAAAAGGAATACCAACATATCAATAGGCTAACTAATACTGGTTATCAAATTACATCTAAGTTAAATAAAATAAAACAAAATAGTGTATTCTATAAATGTCTGTTATCATCAAATATCCAGGGTGAGCAGACCAAGTGTAGACAATTTCCAAAAGTAGGTTATACAGATTCATGGGATTAAATTGAGCCAATTTGTAAAAGGAAGCTTATTTAAATTTTTAGAAAATCCTTTTTAAGGGTTTTTGGTACTCATTTCTATACTTTGCAGATTGTGTTAAATCTTTTTTAAGGGTTTTTGGTACTCATTTCTATACTTTGCAGATTGTGCTAAATCCTTTTTAAGGGTTTTTGGTACTCATTTCTATATTTTGCAGATTGTGCTAAGCCGTAAACATACTGTTATACACAGCATTTTTATTTATCTGAATTTCTTAGAGGAGGTTTAATAAAAAAGTATTATTTAGATTATTTGGACTGTTGTCCTTATCTATATTTAATAAAGAAATATTTCTTTCTTTGCCGGAACTTCCAAGATAAGGCCTGATAATTAATAAATTAGATAATTAGTAATATTTCCATCTTTTTGTCTAGAGCACAAATGACTTAGATGTTCAAGTTTTTGGTCTATATAAGTCTTAAGGTAGAAATAACAAAGAATGGAAAATATTATCTTTGGAAATAATTTCTTCTTTAATTGCTATTTAAAACTTATTATTAATTCCTTAAGTAACTAATCTTTTTATCAGCTTTTCTGTATCTGCTTTTTTCTTTCTCATATTTTTCACCAGGCATTGATAGATTTTACTAGGTTTAACCAAACCTGAGAAACCAATAATTGATTATTAAATTTAGAATCTAAGTTGTTCCCCTGGCACTCATAAGTGAACTAATACCCTTGAAGGGGCGGTTGACGTAGCCCAGTGGATAGGCAGTCGGACTTTGGAATCATAGTATGCAGGTTTGAATTTCAGTTCCGTCTACATAGACATGTTGTCTAATACCCTTGGTATGAATCCTCATCTTCCCTCCAGCTATGGATTAAATAGTGAAACTTGTGATATTGAAAAAATTGGGCCAAAAAATAATGTTTATCAAAAAGTAATTGTTCTTGGCATAAAATGACCTAAAAAGGTTCATATACGGTTAAACACAAAACAAACAATAAATACCCTTGAAAAAGGCATGAATCACCACAATCCTTACAGCTATGGTTTAAATAGTGCCACGAGAATTTAAAATATACCAGGTTGAAATCCGGCGCGAGATAGTTTTTCTTTGATGAAGGAGAATGGAGTCTCTCTAAGCATTGGTTGGCAATCAACTTGACTTGAAAGGTGTCACAATAAAAATGCTATGGTATAGGAATGGTGACCATGTCATTAATTGTCATTTGAAACTGTTATGGTGGGAAATCCATAAGGACAACTACAGTCGAAGGATGATCATATTTAGAACATTAATTTCTTTATTTGAATGAGTTTTAGAGATAAGGTGTGATAGTATTATTTACATTATTTGGACATTATTTCTCATCTTTATTAATATATTTTGAATATTTCTTTGTTTGAATGAATTTTATTGATAAGGCTTCATAGAATTATTAAGATTATTAGGAATTCATTTTTCATCTCAATTGATTCATTCAATTGTTACATCTAGTGGTGCATTTGTATTTGGTGTTTCTGTAGTATACTTGTTTTTACGAGAAAGAGTTGCTAGCCTATTCCTGATTGGTTAGAAACTGCTTTCTTCCTCCTATAAAAAAGAGTGAGTTTTATCATGTGATCATACACGTATGATGGGGGGGGAAGAAAGAAGAAAGAAAAGGTCCCAATAGACCAAAAATAATTTAACAGAGTGCACCACGGCAAAATGTTTCTTTTTGGAATAATTTCTGAAAAAATGATTTTTTCCAAAAATATATTTTATTTACAGTAGAACTGAAAAACAATTTTAGAAATTTAACTTTTAATTAAATGTATTTAAATAAAATGTTTTTTAGTAATGAACTAGTTAATTGTTTTCAGCAAGTTTGTATCTATTTATTTTGAAGCAGTGACAAACATACATTTGATTGTCTGAATTTGTTAGATGGGTCTTGATTATTATCTTCATTCAAGTTATTTAGACTTCTCATCTGCATAGTTGTCTTTCTAATGGATATTGATTGTCTGAATTTATTAGTCATGCTTATTATCTTCATTTGAGTTATTCAGTCTTCTTCTTAGATTAGATTTACTTCGATCTTTAATCAACTCAATTGATAAATTTGTGTCATGTTCAAGATAGAATAAAACTTCCATTAATGTCTTTAGTTTGATTTTTTTTATATAAAGAGAAAATCTTGCAATTTGGATCAATTTTACTAAATGGTCATTAATAAAATTATAATCTACATTTATACAGACACACACACACACACATATACATACATACATACATATATATATATATATATATATATATATATATATATATATATAAGCAATTAATTATTTATAGAATGGAAAAGAAATTCATGCAATTTTTATTTTGCTAAAGAATCGTTATAAATTGATGAATATTTCAGTTTGGAATCAGGAAATTAAATTAATAAAACAAATCAATATTTTTTTTTACAGATTGTGTGAATATCTGATTGAAAATATTGATTGATTGATTGAATAAATTTGGATCAATCAAAAATATATATTGATTGTTTTTATTTAAATTTTTTTCCCTTAATTTTGGTTGGAATAAAAAAAAAGAAAAATGAAAAAACATTTTTTTTTTTACTTTGACAATAAATAATAAAATGCAAAATTTTAAAGTTTAACAAAAAAAGGTCAACTTGTGTTTTTGAAGAATTTTTTTTTCTGTTGTTTTCCAGAATCTTTGAAATGAGGTTTGATTATTTGTAAATTTATTATTCAACTGAAATGTAGTATAATCTATAGTATAAGAAAATCTAGGTTGGAATCCTAGTAATAAATAGTTAATAAACATAAGTAAAAACAGATATTTGTACCTATCAAAAATAGAATAAATGGAATTGCATTAAATTCTATTACAAATAGAATAATATAAGAAAACATGATAATAAAAATAATAGATTTGTTCGAACTATTTTTTTGTTTTAAGACTTTGCCTCTGTTTGTCTTCAAACAGTATTTATAGTATATTATATAATCATAATAAATATATTATTTTTATTTTTTAATCAAAGTAATACAATTGCTTGAATTTATAGTTAGTGCTCAATATCAATGATAGAGGGTGTATATTAGTTAAGCGTAGACACAGAGTCATCAGCCTTTGGTGACTGTCAGTTTCTCCACTGCGCAGCTTTCGGCCTAATGACCGTGTAGGCTTGGAACTGACAGTCGCCGAAGGCTGTTGACTCCGTGTCTAAGCTTAACTAATATATATGTATGTGTATGTTTCATAAAGTTTATGATGTGTGAGCGTGAGTGCACAAAATAAATATTAATTTTGTTAGATTTGTACTTTTGCTCACCCTCCTGCCGCTTGACATAATGCAGACCTCATTGAAGGCGTGTAAGAAACGCCAGAGTAATTGCCCTTTTCTGGCTCATGACACTTTGGCAAACTTTCAATTTTCCTTCTCTTTCCCCCTTCTCTCTCTCGGTCCGTTTTCTTGAAACCAGACAACCTCCTCCCCACTGCCCCCCCCCGAGATTTGATTGAGCTGGGTCTTCTTGTATCTCTGACTCGTAATCAATTGCAAAGTAACGCAACAAATGTAGGGCCTTAGCGCTTCTAGTTATTATCTAAGTCTTTAGCAAATCCCCAATAGAAATCAGAACCCTAACTCAGCTCTCATCATGCCTTATTATCTCTTTTGCAACAATAATTTCTTTTAGTTCTGTTTCAACATCACATAAATAGCATTCAACCTCATTCAATACTGACAGGTGACTAAAACTAATCAAATTGACTTTGCCTATTTTGCCTTTTAATTGAACATCTTTCTTATGAAATATTTCATCCTCTATTAGTTATTTAATACTACTAATAAATAGAGATCTCAAGTGGAACAATTAGGAACTGTAATAGAATTATGAAAGGTTCTAATAACCATTCATTGTGTGTGCTTCTCCCAAACTCTCAAAAGCTGCCCTAACTTAATTGGTACTAGACCACAAATTGAAAGGGCACATATTGCTTTATAATATTTATATTTATTGGGCAGCAAAGTTAGAGCATTTGTAAAAGCTCGGGCTCTGGAATCGTGGAACACGAGTTCAAAACCATTGTAATCACCTTTAGCTGCCTTGGGCAGATTGGGCTTGGTAACTCAGGAGAGCAGGTCATCTAGGTGAAAGATAACACTGAATGTAAAAAGCCTGGGTAAGAGCATGTAAAAATGTCTTGTGCCAAACTTGGGTTGGTGCTCACCAAGTAAATATAATACTTTTTTATAATATTTATTTCATTCATACATCCTGATGTTCTATTACATGAATAACTAAGCCAATATTAATTGTGTATTGAATTTTTAGTGAACATAATGATACTTAAAAGGAATACTGTCCAAAAACTTGATACATAAATTATTAAGCCTCATCTCAAGGATTCCAATGAAGATAACAATAAAGATGAGAACAATAGTCCAAAGTCTTGATGCACAAATTCTCGAGTTTCATCTGAAAGATTTCAAAAAATAGACCATATAAATTGTTTGCAAAAAACTATTCTAGTTGTAGATTTCAAAATAGTTTGCTCACACTACATTATGGGACATTTCATCACATGACTGTAAATAACAGATGTTTACCTACTATACATTTAATCATGTAGACCTATTAACACTACCACATTTCATCACTTTGAGGCTATATCACTAGATAGATTGTAGGCTTTTCCAAATTTTCTAACCACTTTTAATTTTAAACTGTAAATATGGATTTAAAATTTCCAAACAGGTAGGATGGCTAGATAATAATATAAAAAATAGAATAAATTTGTGCTAAGCCATGTTAATTAGCCTCGTCCAATCACCAATCAAAAGTGGTTCGTAAGAGTTGCTATCTTTATCAATTTAGTCCTAGTGTCTTTTAGCACTTATGGAGAGTGAACCAAAGATTGATCAGCTCTGGTCGGGTCGGTGTGGGGAAGGGAGTATGATGTTGGGAAACCCGAAACTCTGAAAGGATCCGCTCACAAAAACATCACTGACGATACCCTGTAGCGCCTTCAAATGGAGTGTATGTTTGAACTTATGTAAAATGTGCTCGTGCGCTTATTTTGTTTGCTCGTTAACGGCTGATACCAAACTGTTCTGTCTTGTCATTTAAATCTCGGGGTGAGAGAGAAATTTTGCAAAGTGACACCAGTGTCGTAAATGTCATAAAAGACGTGTCTGCTACAAACTTTTTAACTGAAACAATTTTATATTAGAAAGTTTTTGAAAAGTCTTTATTTTTTTAAAGTTTTAATCCATGTCCCACATGAGGCCCCTAAAATATACACACTCTGAATACTATTTAATATTTCTTCAAAATAAACAAAAATAAAACAAATCTAAAAGTAAAACTTAAAAAGTAAAAAAAAAAACATTGTAGTTAGAATAATGTGTGTATCATTTCCCTACTTTTCCACCATGGTTTTCCAAGCATAAGAAGAAATTAAAATATAACAAGAAAAGGAGAAAAATGCTCAAAGACTGAACTCCATTTGAAGCATTTTTAATGAATTAAGGAATTAAATTGATTTAGGAATATCATAAACCTAAATATAAACAAGCCGCGCGTGCGTGGTACCCCTAGCTCTAAAAGTCCCCGAGGGACGCAAAACTTATTTTTCCCGGGGTAAACACTATTCAATTTGTGAATTTGTGAACATGCCTCAAAACATAGGTTCCCCTCATTAAAT
>JAUZSX010313263.1:0-12124 GCA_034780655.1 Idiosepius hallami | reverse complement strand
CCCCATCTGTCCGAGGCTGCTAAAGTGAAAGTAATGGTTTTGACTGGGATTTGAACTCGCGTAACACGATCTCACAGGTACAGCCGGAGCTTCGACCAATGCTATCCTATGACAGGACATTTGAATAATTTTTTTTTCACCTCACCGATTATTGAAGCCAAAATTATTTATTAAAAGAAATATTTACTTAAAAGAATGAGAACATTTAAAAGTGAATTTATTTATACATAATGCATTGCATTGAATGCAATCGCTGTTTTAAACAAAGGGGGATTAACAATTTTCCGACATGTCCTGTCATAAAAGCACATAGGATTTTTGGTAATCTTCTAGTTTAGCGTTGTCGTTGTAACTCGTAAAGAAGTTCAGTGTCGTATTAAACAGAGTCCCTCTTAAATCTACCATAAATCAAGTAATAATAATCTAATCAATATAAAAATTTCATCGATTATTAAGTAAAGAATAATGGGTGTTTTTTTTTAGAAACTACCGTCAATCTCTCAGAAAGGGGGAATTAATAATCTATTATTTAAAAAAAATTTTTCAAACTTTAATAAAAAAAATTACGGTGGAGCAAGCATTGTAATAGTTTTGTAGACTTTGTGGCTTTTTAAGATCCGACAATTTAAAAATATTTTCTAACACGGTTTTTAATTCCTTCTGTTTATTTTTTTCCGGTTTTATTTGTCTGGAGTTTTTAGTTTTTTTTTTTAATTTAAGTATGAATTTCAGACTTTTTTTTTTCAAAACTTTCTTTGGGAGAGGGGGGGGTTCTTCTCTTGTTTTTTGGGGGAGGGGTGTAATAGGGAGCCTGCTGGCTAACAAGCTTTTCTTTTTTTTTTTTGCTAGGGGATAAGGGTGGTTTTGTTGTTTTCAGTACATTTTTCAGACTTTAAAAGATTTTTTTTCCCGAAACTTTTTCTTTTACGTTACTGGAACCCGGGGCGGGGGCGATAGGACACAAGAAGAGTCACCGAGTGACGATGGGGCACAATTTAGCACCCCACCTCCAAATATAATTGAAATCTAATTTTTTTTTAAATAGGGTCCTAATTTTACTAGTATTAAAAACGGTTTCAAATCTTTTTTCAAAAAGAATATTTCTATACAAGTTTTGTTTTAATATCTTAGTAGACACGTGTAACTGAAAGTGTGGTCATCCTGGTCAGTGTCTAAAAAATTTAGATTTACTGGTTTTATCCTTTGGTCCCAACTTATCAAAATTACCAAGTAGTCACTCACATAGGGCCGTTATATTATGGGAACATATTAGGATCAAAATGTTGGTGCGTCTTCTTTTGCCTTATGTCTCCAGGGCCGATATATCGGTCTATAAGGGTTTATAGAGTTTTAAATAAACAAGAAAAAAAATCTCTTTTTAAAATAAATAAACTAACCTGGCTCCATGTTTGTTTCGTATGAAATGCTGACCAGACAATTGCCGTAAACCGGTTTGCATTCATTGTTGCAAAACAGAAAATTTCGATCTTAATAACAACAATGCCGTAAACGGTTCTTTAAAGTTTTTCAATATAACTAGCAGATTCACCCGACATTGCCCGGGCGTTATTACCGTCAACTGATTTGCATTCATTGCCACAAAAAACAAAAGATACCAATATTTCAATAATCCCCAATAACGCAACAATGCCGTAAACGGTTCTTTAAAATTTTACAATAAAATTAAAGAATCATATTGACTCTCTTTCGTACTTCAGGAAAACAAAAAAATATCAAGTACTGGGTCATAATTAGGATCGACACCGTCTTAAAAGAATACAATTTGATTGATTTGCTGTGTCAATTTCAAGGTAGAATCTTATTTTAGCGTCCCTTTCTACAGAAAATATTTTGACAAGGGCAAGTCACTCGCGTAGTATTTATTTTACTTCGCGTAGTAACATCCAAAACTCTATTCCAATCATACATGGCAGAGTTTTTGTGGCGCCAGAGATGTAAGGAAAATGAATTTGGCTGGATGCTCTGCGCAATATTGCTGAGTTTTATGAGTTTTAAACACGGATAAAATAAATTCCGACAGAAATGAAAAAAACAAACTAAATTGAAAGTTAAAATATTTTTTGAGTTTTATTGAACATTAAAAAAGTAAATTAAACAAACACCCTAACCCTAAACCCACTATTTATTGAAAATTAAATCTTTTTCCAATTATGCCCCTTGTCAAAATATTTTCTGGAGTAAGGGACGCTAAAATAAGATTCTACCGCCAAAAATCTCAAAGAAAAATACGCTTTAAATTTTTTTTGGTCGAAGGTATTTAAAAAAATTAGTCGAAATGAAAAACTTTTTATAGCTAACATTATAAGTCATAGCAAAGTTTAAAAATCTAGGAAAAATTGAAAAAATTACTTTCCTGATAGAAATTAATGACTAAATCGGTAATTCCTTGCTGAATTTACAAGAATTTGTCAATATCTTTCATCTCTTCGGTATTTTTTCAAGAAAAACATTTTTTAAGATGTACGAAAAAAATCAAAAATTCAATGCATCGTTTGTTTTTAATGCTAGTGTCTAGTTTTAAAAAGTGTGGTAGCCGGGAAGGGGTCTCGTCTATGGAAACAAAAAAAAGCAGATGACAATACTAAAGAAACAGATTTAAAAGCCAAATTAAGCAAATAAATGAATAAAACACATAGAGGTGTTTAATTTTATCTCTGGGGTTTGATATTAATTTTTTTAAAACAATTGTTCCAAATATGTTTTCTATACAAACGCCTCTCAGAAAATTGGTTTAATGGCATACCACATTCCAAAAAGTGTACAATTTAGATTTTTTTTTATACTTCCCAAAAATCGTTTTTATTTTCGGAAAAATACCCAAAAGATGATAATTGTTTGTATTATTTTATTTTGGTTTTATTGAGTTATTTACAATTTGTTTATAATATTTGTGTAAATTCGCACCAAATAGGAATTTGTTTCCGGGAATATTCCCAAACCCAAAAAATTAAATAATTACCAAAAATTTATATTTAGACGACTTTTTTTTACGAAATCCAAAAAATTAAAACTTATTTCTTTTAGATAATTTGAAAAAAATAAAAACGTATCTTTAGATTTTTTAAAATCAACGTTTAAAATACCTATCTTCATGCTCAATTTTGAGACATTTAGAAAAAGATTTCTTAAAGAAAAAATACATAATTTCATTAATTTATATTTTTCCTTTAATTCATAATACATTTCATTCTGGCGCACCTTTTTGTTTTTGTTTTTGAACAGTGATTTCATAAGGTCGGGGGGTAACAATCGATGAAAAAAATTCACCTCAATGATTTTTATTTTATTTAAAAAAGCATAAAATTTTACATAAAATCTGCAAAAATTGAAAAAATTGAACGAATAGAAATTTAAAAAAAAAATGTAAAGTTTCAAAAATGTTACCGAAAGTTAAAATATTTTTAAGAATAATGCATTTTATTACGTAAACAATCGCATGGAAGCACGCGGTCAAAACGCAGATTTACACGATCTGGTTTTAAAAATTAATAAATTAAATTTTGTAAGTTTTAAACAAGATTTAGTGATTTATTATAAAAGTTAATTTATTAAATAAAATTATTGTTTTTGTGCATTTTATGCACCTTTTCGTATCGTATATGTGTGGGGGAGAGACCTGCTGGTACTACTAGAAGTTGGGCCAAAAGGTATATTTATAGATATCGATTATGAAAAAAATTGCAGCAACAACTTAAAATTTATTCTTCACTTAATAATCGGTGAAAATTCCATATTAATCAGAAAATTACCTGATTTTTGGTAGATTTTTAAAGAAACTCAAGAAAAATTTCATAATTTGACCAGATTTTATGAAACTAAAGTAATTTAATGCTAAATTATTTATTTAGTATTCAATTAGAAAATATTTACGTCGAGATGTACTTTTTATTTTGGACTTATTTTTGCTTTTTAATGCGCCTAAATAAACGAAAACTAAGGAATAAAGGTTTTTAAAAAATCACAAGTTTTTTTGCTTTTTTGTTTTTGTTTTTTTAAATAAGTGAGAATGAAAAACGCCAAATTTGAACGTGGTTTTTGGTAAACGGGTTTTAGTTATATTTTTGATTAACTAAAATCTATAAAGAACAAAAACTAAGTTATAATTAATAATAATAAATAATAATAATGTTTCGTTTGATTGTCTTATATTAAAGATTTTAAAAAAATTATTAATTTATATTTTCTTGCGAAAAAAAATAGAAGCTTGAATTTCAAAATACGAATTTTAAACTAATTTTTTAAATAGCGTTCTGTTCCCGATAATACCGATTGATTTAAAACGTTTTTTTAACTAACACATGGAAAATTATATATATATATATATATATATATATATCCAAAATTCATTGAACTAAATCGAAGTTCTTCCTTAGAGTATCTTTTGAAGGATCCCTTTAAGTCTCTTACTGTCGTCCGTCCGACCGACCGACCGACGTCTTCATGGTATTTGAATTTTTTGTTCAAATATTGGTTTAATATTATTTAGATTCTAATGCTGATGATAATTCAAAATATTTATGGAATTGCAATTCTCTCTATTCCTCAATTTTGATTTCTCTTTCTCGAATGACGGCGGGAGACATGACTGTAGAGGAGAGGACGTGTCGTCCCGTTTGTCGTCTGCCAATATTTGACTCGTTTTTGGTTGTTTTTGTTTTTGTTTTTTCAGAAAAATTAAATTCAAGATAATAAAATAATGAAAGTCTAGTTTATATATTAATTATTTTATTTATTTATTATTACTATTTTATTTATTATTATCATTCTTTTATTTATTGTTATTTTATTTATTATTATCATTCTTTTTTTTATTATTATTTTCATTCTTTTATTCATTATTATCATTATTATTAAGTAATTGTATTGTAAATTTCAATAAAAAATATCTTGTTCATTTTTTTCTCTTTAAAAATAACAACTTCATAACTTGTTTGTTGAATGTTGTTGATTGTTTTTTTTTTTTGTTTAAAATTAAGCGCTTTTAATTTAAGAAAAAGAATTTCTAAACAATCAAACACACACAAATAAATTCATAAAATTAAGATAAATAATCGTTTATTGGCTTTCAATTTTTTAAAAGAAACTTTTATTTTAGCTAAACGACTTGGTCTGTGAAATTAAAGTTAATCATTTTATAAATATTTCCCCCTCAATTTATTTAATATTTTAATATATGATTTTTTTAAATAAAATATTCTTTAAAATCATTTAAAAATTGACAAAATAAGTTTTCTTGAATAAAACAATTGAAATTAAATCAACATCAAATTCATAAATATATTTTTTATATTTTTCAACCATTTTTTTTAATGCGTCAAGTTATTATCATATTAAATTTATTATCAAATTAGATTAAATAATTTTTATTATTGAATTAAATCAAATAATTTATTCTAAACCAAATGTAAAAAAAAAGTTTCGTTTCTTTCTAAAAAAAATGATTAATTGAAAAAATCAAGCAGAAAAATATTTTTAGAATATATTTAAATAAATTTATTTGATTTTGATATTTTTCCAACTAATTGTTAATAAATTTGATATTTAAAATAGATTATTCAAAAATTTTTTTAAATATTATTAAACAAAATAACATTTATTTTTAATTGTAAGAACGTCAAAAAATAAATTTCTCGGATAAAAAAAAATAATGGCCACGAAAATAGTCTGATTTTTAGACAAAAATGTCGCGTCTTTCTCTTAAAAAATGGCTTTAAGAGAAATTTAGAAAAATGGCTCTTTTTTTTTTTCAGATTTAAAACCGCTGTAATTTTTAAAAATAAATTCAAAACTTTCTAAGTTTTTTTTTGTTCTTCACATTTTAAACAAAAATAGGAAACATGAAGCAAAATGGTAAATAAAACCTTGAAAAACTCACCTCATTACAATTTCTGACAATTGAAGTGAAGTGTCGTCTGGTAATGAAAATGCATTTCGGGTAATTGAGAAAAAAAAATTTTTTATGTTAAAATTTAAAATAAATAGTTTAACTTATTGCTTATTTATTAACTTAAAAAAACTAAATTAAAAAAATAATTTGAACTTTTTTTTAATTTATGAAAAAAATTATATCTTTGTGCTCTCTGCCTGAAGTAGCTGCTGCTGCCTGCATTGTGAGAATTTTAATCGGCGTGCACTGCAGTGCAGTACATATATCCTACATGCGATAAAGCAACGTCGAACCTGGCCAGTTGTTAGATGGGTGACGATTTAAGAATACCAGGTGCCGTAACTTGTGTCCGGGCAAGAAATAACCAGGTTAGTGTCTAGGGGCATAAGTAGAGATGCAATGGCAATGCAATCAATGCAATAAATGCACCCTTCGTCTTCGGTTAGACAGGCAACAACCAGTGGCTGGAGACCGACCGCTCCTCCTGGACTCCTCTTCTCGTTGCGTTCATATTCCTAAGACTCGCCACTGAATACTTGTCAAAGAAAGAAAAATAAATACAAAATCTTATAGAATATTTTTTTCTTCAGACTAAAGCCCTCTTGTGGCATCATAATAATATATAAAACATAAACGAATACTTTTCAGACAGTTTTCGCTTAGAGGCTAGCCTGACTGAAAAATTTTGTTGAGGTGACATTATTGAGTCCGGGGTCATCCTTCCTTTGATATCATTAAGGGTCCGGTAGCCCCCTCCCCAACTTACATTACTGAGAAAAACACAAACGCACAAATAAATTTGTATCGCGACATAAAATCATGGAAAAATAATTCTGAGTTAAATGAATCACACACATGGTTCATAGAAAATCAGTTTCTAATCTCAGTCAAAACCATTGCATTCACCATAACCCTTTGAATCCTAACTTATCAAAATTACCAAGCAGTCACTCAGAGCCGTTATATCAGATCAACATTTTTTGATCAAAGTTTTGGTGGGTCTTTTTTTTGCCTTGTGTTTTTAGGGCCGATATATAAGCCCGTCAGGGTCTAAAGGTTTAAAAAATGTCCTTGTGCCAAACTTGGTTGGTGCTGGCTGCTCATAAAATATATATTATATTTACTTGGTGAGCAGCCTCAGCACCAACCCAAGTTTGGCTCAATATATTATTAGAAAATAATCAGTAAAGAATTAAAGGGCGATAACTTTCATTAGACGCTTGTTCTTTTTAAAGCTTTGATTTGCAAACTCGATTCTTATGGGATAAAAAGTGTGCAACTGAACTGTGCACTTCATTAGACTGCATTGTCAAAGCCTCGGCATTTCACCCAACGTTATCAATCTCACGAATAGCTACAATAAAAGAGTAGAAAGAACAAGAACTTACATCCAATTTCAGTTTTTTGAAAACAGGTCGGGAATCGCATTCGCTTAAGTTTTTGTTAAATTCAATCTGAGATCATTGATTGTTATCGCTCTTTCAATCCATTACCTCGTTTGACAAATAATCTTTTTTTTTCTTCAAATAATGAATTTCAAAATTTACAATTAAAAACCAAAAAATTACACAAATATCTAATTTTAAGTATTTTCATAGCTCCGGCGTTCGTTCTGTAAAGGGAGGTAACTTTGTATCATTTAAAAAAAATGTTTTCTCGTTGGAGTTTAATTTAAAAATTTAAATAGGTTAAAAAAAATCATACCATTAATAAAGTTTAACAGGTTAAAATAATCAAATCAATTAAGATCCATAAAAATCAATCTATAAAAAGGATCAATGCCCAGAAGGAATAAAAACAAGTAGAATCGCGGGTTTATTAAATCTGATATGGGATTACCCATTATCATAACTGCACTGCATTTGCTTGGTGTTAGAAATTTTACATTTACTCAAAAAGTAGCTAAAAAGAAGATTCATACCAACTACCAAAGGGTATTATTTTCGTTTTGAACTTTTTTTTAAGATTCATAAGTACGATTAATGAGTAGGGATGTGATAATATGCTTTTATAAAAAAAATATTTTCCCACAGACCAAAATAACTAGTGATGCGGCAAGAATATTTTTAAATAAAAGCATGTCACAGAATTAAAAGAAATGGTAAGATAAAAAAATAGTTAAATGACAACAAGAATGAAGGGTTAAAAGTGATGACAAAATGCCAGTCACTGAAGTATTTTGTTTTAGGGGGTCATAGCTGCGCAACTGCCATGCACACACGCTTGGCATACAATTTTTTTCATTGCAGGCAGCTCAAAACAACAAGAATATTCTTTAATAAAAGCATATTATCACAGCCCTACAAATAAGTAGAGAATTAAAAGAAATGGTAAAATCACAAAATAGTCAGTAACATCAAGAATATTCTTTAATAAAATCATTTTGTCACAGCCCTATTAATGAGCACATAAAATTGGCCTTGTGCCATACTTGGGTTTGTGCCGACCAAGTAGATGAGTGCTAATCAACTGTCCGAAGTGGACTTTACCTGAAAAGTTATACTTTTCCCAAGGGTGTAAAGTGTACACAACAGATTGCAATTCTGAAGAAAGAGACAATTTAAGTCAGATTTACCAAAATTTCTGAAATTTTATTTTTTTTAACAGTAGAAAAAAAACAAAAAAAAACAAAAATGGGATTACTTTCTGGGGAAGCAACAGAATAATAGAATTTCAGTGGGGGGGTGTTTTGTCTTTTAAAAAAACGTTTTTTTTTTTGTTTTGTTTTTAACTCATTAGAAGAATGTTTTTTCTCCAAGAAATTTCATACAATATTATCATCTCAGACTTAGAATTTGGCTTTGTGGATCCCTACAACAATTTCAAATTCAAAAAAAAAAATTACAATTAAACCTTTGGACCCTAACTTAGCAAAATTGCCAATACGCCAGTCAGAGTCGTTCCATTAGACAACCACAGATGGCCAAAATATTGGCTGTATTGTCTCTTGCCCTAAGTTGCCAATATATTGTCCCTTTAGAGTAGGGTCCAAAGGTTAAAATAAACAAACTGATAACCTAACTAAAAAGGAGTATTAGTATAATCATAAAAAATTCTTTGTTTTTTCTCCCCTTTTATTTGATTGTGTGCAGCATGCGATGATAAAGTTTTAAGTTTCAACAAAATGTTAGAACTTTTCAGCTGTAGAGACCGGCTATGCACAAATGATTTCAACAACACTTGCAAACCAAAATGGTTTCAATATTCTATTTACTCTATCAATGGTCGTAAATCAAAACACCCATTTACAAAAAGGTCCAATTTACCATATCCAATTCCAATTTGCCCATTGACATTAATGTCTAATTTTCTTTAACGTCCACAAAATAGGCCATAACAATCCAAAACATTGCTACACAAATTACCTAATCCCAATCTTCTAAAAAAATGAAATAATCATTTATCTAAATTAATTAATTAATTTGATAAAAAAAAAGAAGTTGGGCTTTTTTTTACAAATGGACGATTTTACATAATTTGACAATCTTTGATGGATAATAAAAAAATTGGACATTATAGGTCAATGGGTGAAGTTGGAATGGGTCTTAAGGGAGATTAGACTTTTTTGTAATTGGACGATTTGACCTGAAATCCTATCAATACCTTTTTTTACCTTCCCAATGGAAAAGAAAAATGTTGAGCAACTGTGAATAGAACTTAAGCAATAACAAAGCTTCAGATTATTTTCCAAACTCACTTCTTAATCAAACAGATCACATGACATTGAAAAAATCAGTTGATTTTAAAAGAAATTAAAAAAAAAAAAGATAAAATTAACATTTGTACATTTTTGTTTTTGTTTAATATTTCAACAATGTTTTTCTTTTAACTGAATTTAATAAACAATCATTGTTTGGTTAAAAAATGTTTTGATCAATTAATAAACTCACAACCTGATTTTATATACATCTTGATTTTTCATCAGAATTGATATAATACTTTACACAGTATATTAGATTTTTTACATTCAATGACAAATAATATAATGTCTATTTTAGAAAACATGTAATTGCTTTTTAGGGCATTAAAAAAATGGAATTTTAATTTTCAATACATAGATTAACAAAATGTTTCTGCCATTAACTTTTTCTTTGCTCTATAAATAAATATATTTTTAAATTATTACAATATAAATATTATTATTAATAATAATAAAAGAAATAACAAATCATTTTTCTAAAGTTTTAATTAATAATGATATTTAGAAGGTCACAAAAAAGTTGTAACAAAACAGCCACACCAAAAACTAAAACCATGGAAGTGACTTTGAAATTTGCTATTATAGTATAGAAAGATTTTTATTGAAAATTTACTTTCTAGGACATTTTAGTAATTTTGATATTTTTAAGGTAATTCTTTTAAGAAATAATGACTGGCAAAATTATCATGGGAAAATGTTTTTTTTTTCTATTATTTAACAATTTCTCTTTTCTTTAAATTTTATTTTCTGTCCATAGAAAGATGTATTTTTAGTATTTTATTCAAAATATAGCTAAATATTTTTTTAAGTGTGCAAAAATTAATGCATTTAAAAAAATGTAAATTAATTTTATTTTTAAAGTTATAGTGCATTTACTTAAATGTTTATTTTTGTTTTCTTAAGGGTTTGTTCCATTTTATCTAAATTTTTAATTTGCCTTTAAAATAAATCAAGCACAATATTTCATTTAAAAAAAACTAGATAAAATAATTAAAAAAGAATAAAATGTTATTACTTAAAAGTCAATGGTCAATTTATAAAAATGATTGAGGTTTGTTTTTGCTTGACTGACTTTTCAATATCATGTAATCTGTCCATTAACAACTGAATTAGCAAACCTAAGCCAGTTATGCCAGATTTAATTCAAACTTCAAACTTGTAATATTTTTGTTTCAAGTTTAAAAAAAAAAGCCAACAAGAAATGCCATCTTTTCTGGCCATTTAAAGCCTTAAACAAATATTCTCCAGCATTTCTCTCTTTTTTTTGGACTAAACCCCATTTCTTTTTTTATAAGTTGTTTTTCCAAAGATAGTTAACAACACCACTCATATTTGCTCAGTACAATAAGCCCAAAGCGTTCCAAAACTAACATAATGTTATTTCCCTGATATTTTTTTTATTTTAGTTTTATCTATAAACTTGTTTTTAAGTTTAGTATACTTAGGTAGAATACGAAAAACATTAGAGAAATCATAATTCAGAAATAAACATTTGCTACAGAAGCACAATTTTATATATATATATATATATATATATATACACATTGTGTGTGTGTGTGTGTGTGTGTGTGTGTGTGTGTGTGCGCAACTTAAAGTTACTATTTAATCCATAGCTGGGGATTCATACCTTTCCCAAGGGTATTAGTAAACATGACAAAACAACCAGGGTTTGACCTGTGATTTCAGAGTGCAAGTTCAAATCCCAGTTAAAACGATTACATTAACTTTCTGCTGTCTCGGGCAGATGAGGCTTATTAATTTAGAAGAGCAGCTCATCTAAATGTAAGGATAACACAGATTCCAAAAATCCAGGTGGACAAGATCCGTTAACTCAATGAGTGTAACTCATCTTGGTGAAGGGCAACAATGATTCAAAAAGCTCAGGGATATAATGTGCGCGTAAAACTGGTTATGTGCCTAGCTTGAGTTTGGGCTCAATCAAGTGGATATATACTAAATGAGCACGTAAAACTGGCCTTGTACCAAACTTGACCAAGTAGATTTATCTTGATTAATCAATGAATTTTATGTTTGTTAAAAATATGAATTGTATTTATTTAATAAACTGTTTCATTTCTTCTAAGTTTTTTTATATTCTTAATTTTTGGTAAATGCTAAGAGTTAGGAAGAAAAAAAATTATAAATATTATTTGATAAAAATTGTTTTCATGGCCATTTTTTTGTGGAGATGAAAGGAGATAAATTTTTAGTGAGAAATGCCATTTTCTATTTTCATTGTAACAATGAAATCTTGATTGAATTGAAAAACTGAATAAAAAAAAGATGTTTATCAAAGAACAATACGATTTTTAAAGATGTTCTGGAATGTTTGCAAGAAATCTCCTATTTTGTCATTTATGTCCTAACATACACATACGATGTGTGTGCATATATATATATATATATATATATTAATTAAAAAATTAATATATATATATATATATATATACACACACACACACATACCAATGTGTGTGCATATATATATAAATAAATATTAATAAAAAAATTATTTT
>JAUZSX010313252.1:0-12125 GCA_034780655.1 Idiosepius hallami | reverse complement strand
TATATCCCTCTTTGGTTCAGTCAGGCATCCAGAATAGCTTCAAGGTCTCAAAATGATATTTCATAAGTCAGTCTTATTACTGACATCTACTTTCTTAGAAAAACAAAATGTACATAAGCCAAAACAATAAATATAAAAAAAGTTCAATCAATCTAATAATACTTTGTATTAAACTTCATCTTAAAATTCAGAGATACTCTTAGTATTATAATTTTCATGTAGGTTTTGGGGATTTTTTTTATCATAAAAAAATTTTTCTCTTTTGTCATAAATATTTTTTTCAGTTACATATCTATATATAACTAGAGCATACTGGATTTTTATTCAGTTATGTGAATGGCTTACTGGAGCATAACCATAAATGTTTATTATGGAGCTTATCACATATGTGTCTGTGTATGTGGGTGTTTACAATAAATCACTTGAAATTTAGTCTTGGAGTAAAGAAGTTAATCGCTGAGTGAATTTGCATTTCCATTTTATTTTCTTTTGATTTAATTAATTCTTCTCTATTTATTTTATAGATGATTTTCTGTCTAAATTCAAAACTGGAATGAGCAACTAAAATAACTTTATGCTAAGTGTTGTGAAATGAGCAGCAAAAAGAGAACAAGTCTTATGTTTTAGCTCAATGACCTTATTTGGTGGTAAAGCTTAAAAGTTTTAAAATGTCTAGTTTATGAAATATTTAATGTTATATATAGAATACAATTGATAAACCACCAGATAGAAAATACGAGTGATAAATAGGGTTGTGGTAATATGCTTTTATTAAAGATTATTCTTGTTACAGACTTTATTATTTTGTGATTTTACTATTTCTTATAATTCTTTACTTATTAGTAATGCCGTGACAACACACTTTTATCAAAAATATTCTTGCCACAGCCCTAATAACAAGGGATGTGACAAGCATATTCTTTAATAAAAGAATGTTACAACAGCCCCAGTGATAAATTATCCAGAGCTAATTTTAATCTAAAAGTTAAATAATTAATAAAATCTTTATTTTCATTACATAAGAAAGTAATATCAAATCAGATAATATCAACAGCTTTTTACTAACAGGCAATGGGCAGCTTTTGTAATACAATTAATTTATTGCTGGTTTAATCAAGAATGATTCAAATAAAACAATTCATACTATTATTTGTTTTTCAAAGTCCTTTTTGTATTTGACTTCTCTATTGATATTACAATGTAAGTTACTGAAAAGAGTACATCTTAGCTTTGAATTTCGGGCCTACTTTGTTTGTTATATCTTTGGCTCTCCACAACTCCGTATTTCTTGAATGTAAGTTTTATCTACAATGGATAAGTAACAATTAAGAGGGCAATAGGATCATTAGAATATAAACAGGATTAGTTATTTGCCTCAGAATTATCCTCTTACTAGGTATGTACAAAATTATATAAAATAATAATAATAATAATCATCTCCATCATCATCAGCAACAACAACAACTACAACAACTGCAACAACAACAATAACAACAACGACAACAGCAACAACATCACGTTGGAGACACCAGTTCCTGCCAGATCACCAAAGTTAAGCAACATAGAGCGTGTTCAGTACTAAGATGAGTAACCGCTTAGGAATATCAGATACTGTACAAGGCTGGTGGGCAGTTTATGGTATGATTAGTTGAATGCATTAAGTACTCAAAATTTCCCCTCCCCAACTCACTCCCTCACACTGATGGGCACACCGACCATGCTAAAGAAATGTCTTCAATTAGAGTTACCCCCTAGGGTGAGGACTGAGAGTCTGAGATTGTGAATACTCTATACTGATGGGAAGACTAATCTAAGCCTGAACAGGTGAGGAGAGGTCCTCCTGCTCAACAACAACAACTGCAACAACAAGAGTAAAAATCCCTAGTGTGTAAAATTCCTGAAATCATCTCTCGTTTATGAAATTTAAAAACAATATTAACAGGTGTTTATGCAACCATTTGTTTTAAAAGAAGTAAAAAACATTGTTTTTTTTTTATTGTTGGGAATATTTTTTGAATGCTACTAAACCAGCTTGTTTGTAGGTTGAATAATGCTATTGTCTCTTCATAGAGACTCATTTTTAATTTATCTCTTTAGTTTATAACTTTGAAATAGATTCATTCAAAATCAGAATGTCAATATATGTATATTGGTTGTCAGAATAAATTTTTACTTTAAATAATGTTTTTTTTGTGTTCTTACTAAAAAGGAGAGTTTTGAAGACATGTACCTACACACACAGATGTTGTTATTTGTAAAGCTAAAAATTGGATTTAGAAGACTCTATTTAGAATTGGCACATTTATACAAATTATTAAATTTGAATTTCTAATTATTCCTTCTGCTCATTGAGATTAACAAAATATATTTTACTGCTTTCTGATTGATAGATAAATAGATACATAGATAGGCAGGTAGGTATATTGATAGATAGGTAGATATAAAATCTTGGCTAGAAGCCTTCAGTGTGTTGAGAGTGGAACAAATTGCATTTTGTGGGTAAAATGGTTGCTTGCACATTCTGCAGGGCACAATGTTGCTAAGGCTGAGGGCACTGGATTACATCTGTGTCAAGTTAATATTTTGACTTATTTTTTTTTTCAGTTGTTTCTGAAAAGTGACACATTTGGCTTTACAAAATGTGCTTTTCGAACCCGTCATCAAGAAGTATCATTGGTTTCCAAACCTTCCTACCTCACTGAATGGAGAGTTATGTATTATAATCCCTTATTTCGAATGGAACACGAGTGCATGCCAGTGCCAGTGAGTAGAAATAATTTATTATTGTTTTTATTTTTTATTTTTTTGTTTACTTTTCTATCAGAGTCAACAAATATCTGAACACCTTGGTTTCGATTTATGTGTCCTTATTTATACTAAATGTACTAAAGCCATCCATTAGGGAGTCTTAGATTCAAGAGACTTTGCTGGGCAGGCCTTGTGAACTGAATGTCATGTAAATGCCTGGCTCGCAAGGTATTACATGCTATCTTGTGGGAGGGTACCAGGCCTGTTAGTCATCCGCATCTAAGATTTAAGGACGTTCTGAAGAGAAACCAAATTGGTTTTGGTATAAAATGGGAGTGATGGACGGCACTGTCTGAGGATCAGGATGCTTGGCTATTCATGAGAGGAGGAGGAGTAGAGGTGAAGTGGAGAACATGAAAAGGCTTAAGACATATCATTTCAGTCATGACAGATGCTTGCCAGAAAGAGAGACTAAAGCCAACGGTAACAGTCCAAAAAGTGTAAATGGGGTAAATTTTGAATAAAGATTACAGGATTATTAGGTTGTTGATAGTTCAAAGATAAAAACCAAATGATAAAATTCAAAACATGCTGTTCAATAGGAATGAAACTACAAAACAAGGAAATTAACAAAGAAGGAGTAAATATCATAAAACTAACATAAAAGGTTTGTTAATTTTGTACACATTAAATAGTAAAAGGTTAAGTTTTGGTTGGGTTTTTAACAGCCTTTTTTGGTCATTTAATGCTGAGGCAATTCATTTGTTTATTGTTTACACATTTACTATCTAACCCATAGTTGAACCCTGAAGGGCTGATATATGGGCCTTGATGATCTAGGACAAAAGATAACATAGTAATATTACCAACTAGTAACTTGGAGCAGTGCTATTAGAGGATCATGCAGGGCCAAAATATTGGCTAAGTGAAGGTCGAAAGGTTAAAATGAATTTGAACATTATGGGAGGGTTTGGATTTGAACTCATGTAATATGATTCCAAAGACTGATAACTTATCCCCTGGTCTATAAAGTTCTTTCAAGAAAGATGTTCTTGCAAAAATAATCATAAATTCATAATTGTAAATTTTTTGGGTCTTAATAAACAAAAATATTATTAGTTTTCAAATGATAAAATTTATTTTCATATTTGATTCTCATTCTTGCTTGAATAGAATACCAGGAAATTATTTTAGTAAAACTAGTTAATAATACATGAACCAACTGAATTTTATAAAGACTAATTTTCTGATTTCTACTTGATTTATTAAATCCTTTTTATAATACAAAAAGATATAAATTAACAATTGATAAATTCATCTGATATTGCGATGCAAACACAATTGTTTTACTTGATCGGTCTGTCCTGAGTGATATTTGCTCTAGCTTTGCCACTATGGTCTGTAACCAAATGAAGTAAATTCATTTATGTTATTTGACTTAAGTGATAAAAAAATTATTGTAAAAAATTTCAATTAAAACTTCAAATTTTGATATTCAAGTTAAAAATAAAATGGGTGTTTATTTCTGCTCTGAAAGCATTTGGTGATGAAATATTATCATAGGAAGTGGGAGGAGAAGGTGGGCGTTATAATGATGATGATGACGATGATGATTTTTTTTTTCATTCACTTATTGAGACCTATTTACCCGAACTGGTTGAGTAAAGATCATTTCATGCTGCTACTATGTTTGTTAATTCAGATGTGTCAAAAAGGACACAGGTCTGCAACAGAAGCCCCAATAATAAAGCACAGCTGTTTTTCTCATTTTTGTATTATTTTTTTTTCTTTTTCCTTCAAAGAAATCCTTTTGATCTGTAAACAAATGAATGTTGATATTATTATTATTATTATTAACTTTAGTTTCAATTGCTTCTGTCTGTAAGCATCCAGATGTTTGCTGTTTGTTTAATTCACTAATTTATGTAAAAAAAAAAAATGAGCCATTTTTCATGCATTCTTACAATGAACTGTACTGTTAGCTGAGTTCGAAAATGGCTTCATTGATTTCAGAGTGGCAACAGAGATGTAAGGGGCAAGCGTGCTCCATACAATAAAATGGCAGCCTCCAAGATGAAGATTGCATTAAGCTGCCAAATTCTTGATCTACCAACCGCTTGCCTTGCTGCCTGCCCGACAAGTAATGCCTTCTTCTGCTCGCCCTAGTTCACACCACTGTTGGAGAGTCTTGTCAGTTTTGAAATCATTGTTGTTCTTCCTTCTCTTAGATGAGTTACTCTCCTTGGGTTACATTCACAATATTTTCGTTGGTTTAACCTTTGGACTTTTTCTTTGCCATGTACTTATCTGACATATGGAATATTGGTCTTAGATATTGGATTATATAAACCCTATTAGTGGGGCTGCTTAATGACCAAATCTTTCAATTGGTACACAGGTACACATATCCCTATAATGCTTAAATATATCATAACTTTGATGGCAGAATTCGATTCATTGTGTTAAAAACATATATTTTGATTTACAGATCATCAAAATGCCATGACTTTGACAATATTTAGTGCAAATTAAGGTACAAATGGCGGCCATCTTGAAAAATGGCGGCCATTTTGTTTTTCAAGTTGGCTAACGTGCTTTTCTAAAATAGGGGGTTCTAAAGTACCTGTGTACCAATTTTGGTGCTTGTATCACCTAGTGAAAGATTTGGCCTTATAAAGACCTTTAAGCAGCTCGACTATATGTGATATTAACTCAAAGAGTACAAAACAGTAATAGTTAAGAATACTTAGCATAGACTGACATAAGTCTCTAATGCTAATGGAATATGAGTAAAGGGTTTGATTTGTAATTCTGAAAAAGCATCCAGGCTTAAAATGAAGGGACATAAGTTGATCAAGTCAAACCTGAATAAGACAGAAAGGTGTTTGATGTAAGCCTAAACAATATGAATAAATCATTTAAATTAATTATAACAAATAAAAAAAAGCTATGAAGTATTCTTTATTTTCACCTTTGTTTTTTTTCTTTTGTTTTATCCAGGCTAATACCCAAGTATTAATCAACCATGCCTATACTAACCAAAACCTTTGTGTGGAAGATGGAGCAAGAATGGTCAGGTAGAAATATTTTGTATGCTTTTTATTATCTTCTTTTTTGTCTTGAAGTTTTTTTCATCAAAAGAAATAGAATCAATAGAATTTATTTGATTCTTAAAAACTGAGCAAGAATTTTAAGAACTTTTTTAATTATTTATTTTTATTTCCTTAAAATGTCTCCACCCCCCCCTGCCATGTGCCCCCCTCCCTGGGCCGCTCCCTTGCTATGCTCCTGATTATTATATTCAGCCAGGCAACATTTGGTGGTCTTAAGCATTAATAGATTTTATGACTGACTTTTTAGCATTATTGAATTTGTAGATAAATAGAAAAGGAAAATTGATTGAATCAAATGGTGACCTGACTTGGAAAAAAAGAAAGGACAAGGCTATAATGAGAGAAAGTGGGAGGGGGAAGAGTGATAGAGAGGCGGAGGAAGAGGTAGGAGTGGGTGACAATATAATAGGGGAGGGGAAATAATGATGAAAGGGAGTGAAAATAAGGAGAAGGAGGAGGAGAGGCCAAATTGAAGAGGGCGAAAGAAAGAAAGAAAGAAAGAAAGGAATTGAATTGGAACACAAATAGAAACATTTTAACAAAATTAAAATCCTGATCAAGATTTTTAATCCCAAAGTCTTATTGGTGTATGGACTTTTCATCACTCGACGTTTCATCACCCAACTATTAATCAAGAAATATTAATTAATATACTTTTAATCCCATGTTTTTTTTCCATCCCATTGACACTTAATCACCCTGAGAATTTTAATCATTTGGGGATTCCTGAAAGCATTTGAACGGTGTCCATACCAAATTGTTTTCTTTAAAAAAGATATTTTTTCACCACATTAATTTTTTGGGAATCCTTTCATATTATGATTTTTCATAACATGTATAGACCCATTTTTGCAAAAAAGCCCCAAATTTTCAAAGGTCCTAAAAATGTATTTTAACAAAAAATGTAATTACTTGAATAACATTATTACATAAATAATTGTAATTTTTTCTTTGGGGTGATTAAAGTTCTCGATGTCGGGGCGATTAAATGTTCACGTGATGAAAAAACCACGTAATTAAAAGTCTAGTGATTATATAAGTGTGATTGATAGTCAGGTGATGAAACATCAGGTGATAAAAAGTCAATAAACCAGTCTTATGATAACCAGGCTTAAAAATAGTAGCAAGCTGTTTTTTTTAACTAGTTTTGGTGATGTGCCAAAAATAAATATATTTCAATCTTTTATTCTTATTGAATGGCTCTAAAACTGTCTTAATATGAATTTACTTGTTATATAAAGGAGGAGTTTAATTTTTTTGATTTAAGTAGAGTGGGACTAGCTATTTAATTCAATACCGATTACCCCAAGACTAATATAGTTGATTATTTGAACTTTTACAAGTTGGATTCCCAAAGACCGTCATAGAAGCATTGTGCTGATAGGATAAGTAGAATTTTAAAAGCTACCTTTGTGGTAAGTTTGAATTACTTTTACAGTAATTTCCTTCAGATTGAAACAATAAGATGTTGGAATGAACTCTAATGACCTTTTATTTTAGTTCCAAAGAATCAGGTAAAAGATAAGAATACAAGATACAAGAATAAAAGACAAAAATACAAGACATTATTAGTTTGTCCCTCTCTTTCTCCTTCCACACTTCAGTCAAAGAACATAGAAACCTCTTTTCTCTCTCTCTCTCTCTCTCTGTCTCCTATTCTATCTCTCTCTCTGACCAATCCTTGACCAACAAGAACAATGAGTATTCAGTACCCCCTCTAGTAACCAAGCCAATAAGATATGTATTGCCAGAGGACAATTCTGTTAGACACAAACGGTACTCAGAGCAGTATGCAAAATTAAGAAAAATAAAGCTACTTCTTTTAAAGGTCAATATTTTTATTCTCCTTATTATTCAAATGACACCCAAACATACAAATATTATAAAGTAATTGTATACATTATACAACAAAATTTATTGCAACAAACCTCCAGCTTATACAGAGCAATACATTATTATCAATTTAACTTACTATTATGGTATAAAACTTTCATGATGAGGCAATGGTTTAGTTGTGTAATTCGTATTGAATGATATCAGCAAGTAAAATAAGCTAATATTTAAATTTGCTAATTCTGGAGAATATTGGTTTTCTGTCAATTGTTGACATTAGTATTTACTATTTCACAGACTCCTTTACTAGCTAAACCTTCCCTTCTAAAATTGTTAATTTCATTTGATATTGCCAGATGGTTTTATTTGCAACACAAAAACCTGATATGAAGGAAGAGATTAAGTGGAATCTTAATTGATGTAAATTAGATTAATAATAAAAACTGGTTTTTACTTCTTTTTTTTTTTCTATTTTAAATTGTTGTCTTTTTCAGGACTCCTTTTAGTGTTGAGTATGAAATTACTGCTCATACCTACTTAAATAGTCATCATGCTGAAGAATTTAAAAATTATTGGGTTTTTGCTACTCGGGAGTCAGGAACACCTATTGTAATGCCATCAGCAGAACCCAACACAGCTGAAGAAGGAGAACCCTGTCTTGAGGCCCCACCGTGCTGCAAAGATGAACAGCCTGTTGAAGAACCAATACAAGAATTATGCAATGCTGAACAACCTGCTGAAGGTTGCTGCACTGTTCAAGCTCCAATTGAAGTATGTCAAGAAACGACTGACCCTTGCCAATGCTAAACTCTGGCCCACAAGAATCAATACTATTTAGCTAGTTGCTTGTTCCCAGGGAATTTTTACAGTGAATTGCATTTTGGGGAACCGAAATCAATAATTAAATAAAGCTTTTTAAAAATTTAATTGTATTGTTTGTTTTTTCTTCCTTGTTGATTTAATTTTTCCTTTAAATATTTATAATTGAAACTATTTCTTATAAGATTTTGCATAAATATGTGTGATATCACTAATCACCAACGCCAATATAATTTATCTGATGTTTAGCAGTTATTTACACTCTTTATATATTTTAAATAGTTGTCTTTATTATGTTATTTTAATATTCTGTTTATTGTTTAAAAGTCCCTTAGCAAAAATCACGAAGTCATAGTTGTCTCCCCTTGACCCATAAACGCGTTAAGAAACAAGGTTGGCAACATTGCATCCTCATCAGAAAAGAACAAAGAAAAGCAACTGCGTTTGCTATTAGCATCATGAAAATAAGCTAAAGACATTCACAATCATCCCTCATCATGCGTTTTGGCGTTCCTCTTAAAATTGGATTCTCTCCCTGTCATAATCAAAACAGTTATTCTTTATATTCTAGCCTCTATTAATAAAATTGATGAGGGATATCTAAGGAGGCACTATTGCTTTATTAAAACAATCAAATATTCTGTATAACAATTATGTTGATGTTTCTTATATAAAAATCAGTTTTAGCTCATTTTTTGACAAAAAAAGTTTAATAAATTATTGAATTGAAACATGCCTAAAAAATGAGTAATAAACAAAATATTAATCTACTGCACATTGGGAAAAACATCTTATTTAGAATATTGAATCTGATTTTTAAAAAAAAGAAAAGATATTTTGTTATATATTCATATCACAAAGTAAATATCAAAGATTAATTTACTATTGAAATAACAATGAAATGGTAGAGTCTATTAATTGCTAATGTTAGTTTGAGTGACATGCGAATCAAAGGTCACTACAGATAGAAGTTAAATCACATTTTTCCCTTCTTTTTAAAAGTTCACGAAGCCATGATGTTAACTAATTGATTGGCATTGCTGAGTGCCATTCAGATGAGACCAGTTTTTTTTCTGAATCAAAGATAAGAAAAATGATATTTTAGCAAAAACCTTTATTTCTGACATAGAACCACATCTAGTGATGCCTGCTTATTTCTAAGCATATATTCTATCATTTCAACGTTGCTTGTTGTTGAGCTACTTGTTATGGGTGTTTAACGAGTAAACAAGGCTTTGTAATTTGTATATCAAGTTTTGGGACTATTATCCTCATCTTTATTATTGTCATCTTCATAATGTTTTGGCTGGTAGAGCCTTTCATAAAGAATTAAATTAAATTAAAACTTTAAACTTGAGCCTTTATTTAAAGGCTTAAGTTTAAAGTTTTCTGAAAGCTCTTGATTATGATATAAAAGTTTCCAAGCTTAATAATCTGAAGAAGGCTGAAGGGTTCATCAGCCAAAACGTTATGAAAATAAAATAATAAAGATGGGGACAATAGTCTAAAAATTGAACACACAGAAATTTGATTAGTTGTATCTGTGGCTTGATTGAATTTCATGTATTTTGGTCAATAGCAACAATCAAATTCTGTAAAAAGAAAATAACAGAAGAATGAATCCCCAGGGAATCAAGGGGTTTAAAGAACAACATGGAAAAAGGCATAATTTTGTATTTATTGAATTGCTGGAATCAGTCACAGAAGAAGCAACATCTACCTCCCTATTGCTTCATTAACAAGTATTTTTTTATAAAAAATTTGTAATATTTGTATATTTGGGTGTTGTTTAAATAATAAGGAAGAATAAAAATATTAACCTTTAAAAGAAATACTTTATTTTATTCATCTTTACATATTACAAGTACCACATGTGTCTACTGGCAATAGAGAGTGAGAGAGAGAGAGAGAGAGAGAGAGAGAGAGAGAGAGAGAGTAGTGGTGGTGGTAGTAGTAGGGAGAGGAGGAGGAGAAAAGAGAGAATTAAAGAGAAGAGGATTCCATGTAATAGTTCTTTTATTGAAGGATGGGAAACCAAATCCATTTTAGGTAGAAGAAAAGAGTGAAACAGATAATGTCCAGTATGGGTAGTAGTATTTTTGATCTAGAAGTCATTTGATTTCATTCATATAATTTTAAATGACAAAAAGATGAGTTACTTCTCTTTGATTAATTCTATTCTCCAAACCTTTTCCTCAAAACCTCAATTTTAACTCATGTTTTCAGGAAGACATCTTAAACAATTGATTCTTTTAAAATCACTCTTTTTTAAATGATAAATATTTTTTCAGATGAAAAACAAATTCAAAATATGTTTTTTTTATCCAAATAAATCTTGAGATTTTAAGAGGGGCATTTTTCTTACATCGATCTTGTGTACTTTGAATTTATTTATTTAAAAAAAATAAAGCCTGTCTCTCATTGTACTCTAACTTATTTTTTGCCCCATTCTCAAATTTCTGTGCATGATGTTACCTTCCTTCCAAACATTTACTTTGGGGACGGAGGCACTATGTAACAATTTGACACAGTTTTAACCACTTCTAACAATTTTCAATAAATATTCTTATTGTAATATTTAGTCATTTTCTTCTTTGGGAACAAAATTTTTCTAGGATGAAATGTTTAGAAGTTTAGAAAAAAAAAAGATAATTAATAGAAAAATTTGATTATAAAATCTTTTTTTTAATTTAATTTTTTTTAATTATTGCTAAATGGAATCATTCAGTTATAAAATCACCTTTAGAAGAATTGTAAAAATAACATTTAACTAAAATTAAAATGTAAATTCATTCGTAAATAAGCAGAGACCTACTTGAGGGAAAGTCTGACAGTTTAGTTAGTGACAGTCTGTAAGAGAAATAACATGGACCAGCTGTTCACTTAACATACAAAAAAAGCTAGAAATAATTCCCTTCTTTTTCTAAGTTTTCTTTAGTAACACTACTCCATATTTATTGATTGTAAATCTAGATTAAAAGTCTTCAAATAATTAATAAATTACCTGAGGTGTAAATACCATTTTGATGCATAGGATTGATAGGTACTTGTCTGGTATTGCCTAGAATTAAATCTGCTCTATGTATTTACTAATATTTTTATTTATTTGAATGATTGTTATAGGAGCTCTCATTACACTTGTGACATCTCACTTCACTTCAGGTCAAAATTAGGACAGTTTTAATACTATCCAGCAACAACTTTGCTTTTCTTTTGCTTCTGTACTTTTGAATCAGTCAAGCAACAACTACTATAAAAAATCCCCCCTCTCTCTCTCACTTCTCCTCTCTCTCTCTCACTTCTTCTCTCTCTCTCTCTCTCTCTCTGACCAATCCCAAATGACCAGCAGACACACTCAACCAGCAACTCTATTATACAACAGAGGATTTCAATGAGCCACAAGGACTCAAAATATGTAGACAACATTGAATAAAGTTTCTTTTTAACAAGTTTAATATTTGTATTTCTCATCTATTTCCCTCAACAAAATGACCTAAGTAGAAATATCACACACCCAATATTAGAAAAAAAATTGTAGGAAACAGCGAAGTTGAAAAAGACATTGACGGCAGGGTGGGTGAGTGTTTGAGAATGAGGTGATACCCTCGAAAT
>JAUZSX010313232.1:0-12128 GCA_034780655.1 Idiosepius hallami | reverse complement strand
AAATGTATAGTTTTACAAATCTTCAAAAAGTTCCCACAAAAGTGAAAAATGTGACATAACAAACCTGACTATAATCTCCACTGTCATTGATTAAAAAGTGCAACTAGTATCAATCAAATAACTTGATAGATTAAACTACAGATAAACATCTTTAAAAAGGATTCTTATCATACTACTTACTGCTTCCATTATATTTAACAAAGATATTGACAAGACGCTATAACAGTTTTGAAAAGCCATAACGCATCAAAATATTTAGGTCTTATCTTGTAAATTAATTTTAAAAATCTTTGAATATGGATTAACATTTCAATGTCTTGCAGATGGTTTAAAAAAAAAAAAAAACGTATTAATATGTGAGCTTAATTTAACTATATCTTTGTTATTGTATTCTTTTATTAATGTTTTTGACAATTTAGATACCATGCCTTCTTTTACACATATTTGATTGAAAAAGATATTTTTCATTTTGATTCTTTAAGTTGATCTCAAATGTCCGAATATCAAGGGGAAAGATGTTAATAAATTTTCAATAATCAAATTTGGATAAATAGATAGATAGATAGACGGACGGACGAATGAACAAACGGTCAGACAGACAGATAGATAGATAGATAGATAGATAGATAGATAGATAGATAGATAGATAGATATAGATTTACCTAAATTATTTTTCAGGGATTTCTCTTTCAAGTGTTTTAAAAGAGCAAATTTGGAATATTTCTATATCGATATAAATTTCATAAAGATAATTTTGTTTTATTATTTAGCTTCATTAAACTTTATTTCATTTATGTTTACAGAAAAATACTTTACTAATAAAAAAAAAAAAAATTTTTAAAATTTGAATTACAGTGAATAAATAATAAAATTTATTTAATATAAGTAAAATTCAAACAAAAATTGTCGAGGTGTTGTTTTCATTTATTTTTCTAGGGTTAGTTTTAGCTTTTATTTATCATACATTAAAAGTAAACAAGAAAATACAAGTCAATCTGATATTTCTTTAAATCTAAAATGAAGATATTTATCAGACAAATGTCCTAAAATTTATGTCCAAAATAAAAATCTGAACAGAAAACATTAAAGCTAGCTGATTGGCTTTCTTCAATACACTTTTATAAATAATGGTGCTATTTCTATTTAAGATATAATCTGTGAAAGCAAACTAATTTTACCCAGTTTGGATTCACATAAATCTAGAATTTTTTTTTAATCTTCTTCTAAAGAATCTACATGCAAATAAAAAGATATTTTAGATCAACACGCATCTATACAGTTTTAGAAACTAATTAAATATCCAACAGCAATGTAATTTTTATGCATATTTAGAAACCTTGGTATTCAGTTTATTTTTCTTAAGCTTGGCCTTACTTTATAATTGTTTAATAAAGAAATAGAAAATAGACTGCTTGTTTGATATGAAGAAAATTTAGGAATTAACTTTATTATTCGGACTTTTGTCCTCATCTTAGTAGATATTTGATATTTGATGTGTAGAAACATCAAAAACCTACTAAGATGAGGGCAAAAGTCCGAATAATAAAGTTAATTCCTAAACTTTGAAGCCTCATCTCAAAAATAAAAACTATAAAAGAAAATTTACTTATATATCAGAATATATATATATATATATATATATATATATATATATACACTTTGGTTTAAATGAAAAAAAAATTGCATTAAAATATTCATACAGGCTCAAAAAGACTGACTTCAATTTATTTAAGGAGTTATACAGGATCAAAAATCAAGTTAAAAAGTTTTTGGAATAAGTCTTCTTGTAAACAATTATTTAGCCTTGTTAAACAAACAAACAAAATAGGTAGAAATACGTAGAAATATGGAAATTCTGTCTCATGTAGAAATATGGAAATTCTGTCTCATGTAAAAATACAGAAATTCTGTCTTAAATGTAGAAATATGGAAATTCTGTCTAATAAAGAATATCTATTCAAAAAGGAAACAAAACTTCAGATATTGCATAATTAAATAATTCAAAATGTACCAAAATCATTATTTCATGACAAATGTCTTATCACAACATATCTTCAAATAATCAGAACAATAAGGAAAATGGAAAAATAGACTCAAGGAAGAAATGCATGTTTTTATCACTGTTAGCAAAATTGTTTAGTTAAAACTTTCTGGTTTAGTAAAATATTAAAAACCTTTTAAAATTACATAATTAGCTATTTTAGCTTTTCCTTTAGAAATTAAGCATAAGGAAATTTCTTTCAGTCCAGGAAAACTAAATAACATTGTTTCCATATTAATTATGATAATCTCTTGATAAAAAGAATCCTTAAAAAATGAACAAATTAATCACTAATAAAATACAATCCTAAACTTTATTTCTATGCTTATTACACAAAAGTAAATTGCTTAATTTTGCCATAAAAATATTGATTTTCTTTCAAACTGATCTCCATAGCAGCAATTACTCATTTGAAAAGATGTTCAATTGTATAAGGATATAAATAAATCCAGATATTATTTCTATTCTTTCAATCTTTGTTCAAATTAATAAGCAATATCATAAAATATTTTTTAAAATAATAAAATAAATCATAGCCTATCAACCGTTTTCTAAAGATTTAACTCTCAAGAATTTTTGAAGTTACAGCTGTAAAGGCCAACCCATTTTTCCTGTTATAATCTGTTAAATTTAAATCATTTTCCAATTTGATAGTATTTTTCAAAAGAAATAGATATTCATAAAAAAAATCTATTTGATTTGATTTGATCAGGTTGGTACAGCGAGGTGGAGCATTGGTGAAAGCTCAGACTATAGAATCATATTACATGAGTTCAAATCCCAATCAAAACCATTGGAACATTGGATAGATGGGGCTTATTAACTCAAGAGAATATTTCATCTAGGTGAAGGCCAACACTGATTACAAAAGCTCAAGGAAAAGAAACGCCTGTCAGGTAGGTGGTAAAGAGGGTATAGATGAATAAAGAACCCTGCAGCAGGATGAAACCTTCATTATGTCTCATACGTCTTTGAGGCAAGGTGAAAGTGAGGCCAAAATGAGTGTGTATGGCCTTTGCACCGCCATGACCACCCTAAACAACATCTACAGCAAAAAGCCCTTTGTCACCTTCTCTCCTTTTCATTGAATAAACAAAGGTAGGGGATAAGATGACAGTACCCTATAATCGGATATGAGTGGGAGCCAAGAATAAGAAAGAAAGTAATGACCAATTTTATAATCTTGAGCTTCTGGAGAGAACAAGTGATGAACCCACTTTCCAGAAAATAAAACTTTTCCAATGCATTTTAATCAACATATCATGGTTTTATGGTCCACATCTAAATGTCCTACAATTTTCTTAGTGGTAACAGTAGGATTCTCAGAAACAAGAAACTAGACAGAAATAAGTTTCTTTAGAAGATATCCAAAAGAAAGGTCATCCAAAGTCACCTTTTTGCACCGGGGCAGGAAATACCCAGGTTAGTGTCTAGGGGCGCATTTAAACCACTGGGTTGTCTTTTTTGGTTAGACAGGCATCCATACGTGCAGATGGAGACCGCTTCTGAAGTTCAAATTCCCATGAGACTCAACACTGAACCATGTGTGTTCAGTGGTTGAGCTGGCTAACCCTGTATGGATTAGTATGTCGATACACACACACACCCTTTTGGAAACAGAAAAACTATCTGCTATAACTTCTTTTATTCATTACATCATTCCCATAAAAACTTTGCATAGATTTTTCTCCCATGCTTGCATTAACACTTCTGTGAAACTCTTTGATCAAAACATTTATGTAATCTTAGATGAGACAAATATTTTTAAAGAATATAAACAAAACAATGATAATCTGAAGATAATCATTTAGTTTAGTCACTAAAATATATTACAACAACAAAACAATATAAATCATTATTGAACACAATCTTAAACATTTGTCCTTATGTTCATACATTACTTTTGAACCAACCTCATACTACCAAGGTTATTATAAATTCAATTCAATATTTATTGTCATGTTTTATGCATAACTTGCAGTATTTAAACCAGACTTCCAAAATCAAATATCTAAAACTAATAATTTTATGCATATGATAGAGCATAAATAATAAAAGCAGAGAAGCAATATCTAAATCTTTACTTTAACACTGACTGTTAATATAAACACTTATCTATGAAATTTTGTATGTATGCTTATGTATTCATTAACAAAAGGCTTATTTTTTGTCTTAAGGAAAAGTAAGAAGCATCACCATCTCCTTCGTGGCTTAATATATGAATTACCAATAATAGATATTAAGTAGAAGCCAAACAATCTTAATGTTATTAATGGGATAGTTGGTGCAGATTAAATCTTTATACTACATATTCATTTATAAGCATTTTAATAAGGGGCACAAAAATTATGACATAAACTAAAATAATGTTAACTAAAAATAATTAATAAAATAATTAACAAATTGAAATAATGTTAACTAAAAATATTTGATAAATTGAAATAATGTTAACTAAAAATATTTAATAAATTGAAATAATCTTAACTAAAAATAATTAATAAATTGAAATAATGTTAACTAAAAATAATTAATAAATTGAAATAATGTTAACTGAAATTTTTTAATATAAGAAATAAAAATACAAACAAATATTTATAATGATACATATTATAGTCATTACTATTTTATCCTTATAATACTAAATTACACTAGTGTTTATTTTTTGTGTTATATTTCGGTCTTTTATTGTAAATAGTTTTTAAAATTAGAGTACAATTAATCAAAGAATATTTATGAGAGAGTTTGTATGTCTATAAATAACTTTTATGAAATTCTAGTCAATGAAAAATAATAGTTTAGAAAAAAGCCCATTGGACATAAAATATGAATTTCAGTTTGTTTCATTATAACCTGAAATATACTATTTTATGTTATCTTATTGCTACAAATAGGTTTAAAAACTTGTGACTAATTTCAATGTCCCATCAGCACTTGGTTAAAACTGCAATCAACACTGAACATTACTTATGCAATACCTTTCAACAAGATCTTGTGAAAATCTTTATGATAAAGACCAATTTATTTATATATATATATCGTATCATGCTCTTTCAGGCAAACACGTGTAGCTAATATCAAAAATTGAACTAATACCATCTGATTGCTTTCTTTATTTTTATCTTAAAATTCTGATGCTCTATAGATTGAGCTGCTAGAACTGTACAGATTTATCTTAAAATTCTGAGCTGTTCGAACTGGACAGAATTTTCTTTTATTGGCTATCCTTAAACATTAAAACTCGGACATACAAACTAAATTTTTGATGAGTAGAATGATTATTTGAAATGGTTTATTTTGTTAATTAATGAATAAAATTTGGTTTGAAATGCATTATATATTAAAAAAAAAAGATTAAGTTATTTTTTATGGGCATACACATTAGTTAGTAGAATATATCTAACAAAATCTAGCTAACAAATATGAATAAAAATAATATATATTTGACATAGGAAATAATTAAATAGAAAGCATTTCATCCACCAACTATAAAAATATAGTTGCTATTTGGAATATGACTAAAACCTAATAATGACATTAATAAAAATCAATATTTTTCAGAAAAAGGCTAGTTCTTAGATGTTTGTCAATAGTTATAAAAAAAAAATACAGTGAACACATTTTACAATTATATTAAAAACAAACTTTGTTTTTGAGGCAAAAGACCGGTCAGTGATTTTCAAGTTCAAAGAAGGCACACACACACACACACTCAAGTAACCTTGTGCCTAACTTACCTTGGTGCTTTACCAAATATACATCATATCATGATTGTGTTTAAAAGCAATTTTATTCACATAAGTATTGATAAGAACTTTCATTAAAGTGAAAAACAGGTTGGTTTTTAAGTTTTACTGAAAGTAGGGCTATGAGAAACTGTATATAGTCATAGTAACAATGAAGCCACTTTGAATACAGTTTTCAATTTAGTTTAATCAATATAATAATAATAATAATAATAATATTTTACATATATTTCTTTAATAGATATTAAATTTTAAATCTCTATTTGAGTGGGGTAAAAAAATAGATATATAAAATACGGAAATAAAAAAAAAGAGAAAAAAAAAAGAAAAAATTATATATAAATATATATAAATAAATTGATAATTTGGACAAATATTTTATTAAATGATTAAACATTCAGTATTTTCAGTTAAAGTGCTTACATCATTTGTTGATAAACATCAGTCTTATGTTTCTTTTTTAAGACTGTGTAAAGTCATTTCAAATATTATCTAATGTTATGTTAGTAGTTTATAAATGCATCTGTATCTTTAAATTTGTTTTTAGTGATGTAAACATTCTGTGTAATGGGCTATTTTGCATAAATATATATATTATAACTATAGTTTAATATCATGTACAAAAGGAAACCATTATTTCGAATGCCAATGTGATTTAAAAAAAAAATTCCAACAATAGATATAGTGCTTTACAAACATATTTAGATAATACACAACTTAGAGATTATTACCAAATGAAGATGACCAATATATTTTTATGCTTTCTTTCTTTTTAGCACAACTTAACAAAATGACAGAAGGCTATAGTGCCAATTATTGCTAAAGGTCAAAAGGAGCTAAACTATTATATTGAAAGTATTATCGACACAAACAGTTTAAAAAATTGTTATTGACAACTTCAGTTTAACCTTATTTTAATGCACAAGAAAATATCTCAAAGTAGTTTTATTTAGGACTCAGATGAAGATTCTGCACTACTGATATATATATATATATATATATATATATATATAAATCTAAGTGATAAGGTTGCTTAAATTTATAGTTAGAGTGCTCAATATCAGTGATAGAGCATGTATTAGTTAAAGGTAGACACAGAGTCAATAGGAGTCGGCAAATGCCAGTTTCTCGCTTATATGATAATTGTTTAGCTTAGACATGGAATCCACACACACATACATACACACGTGTATGTGTGTGTGTGTACACATATAAAATCTCCAGTTGAGAAAGGTAAAGAAACAGATAAAAAGAAAAAAATTAAAAAAATTCTTAATATATTCAGCTTGAGATTATATAATTGATATATATTGAAAAACAGCATACATGGATACACACTCACACACACACACACAAAGACACAAAAACAAATGAGAAAAATAATAGTTTTTTACAATGAGAGAAAAATGAATATTTTAAGAAAGCAGGGAAATTATTTTATTAGGATACAGTTTTTTTTTAAATGGTATATTATTGTTTTTATTTATTATCCATTATTTAATAGCAAGTGTTTACATTCCAAAATGAATTGCTACACCTGTTTCAAGTCCATATGACTCTTCAGGTGAAAAGATATTGATTTTGCATATATTATGAAGATCATCTTTTCTGTTTTGGAGTATTGGCGCCTGGGATGTGCATGTAGTCATTGGTGTCTATCTTTGAACTTCTTATTCATTTATTGTATCTTTTTAAAGGTTTGCATATGTTAGTGATCTGTGGTGTGCTTTTGTGTTTCAGTGTATTGGGGATGTTTTATGTATGTTCATACCTGCTTATGTTGTACTTCTTTTTTAGTTTTTCTTTTTATTTCTTTTTTTTTTTTTGATGGGGGGGGGCTTGTACTTTTATGGAAAATCATGTAATTTTTTTTTTTTTAGAACTTCTAAAATCAACAGAATATTAATTAAACAGTTTTTATTTTTAGAAAACTATTTTTCCCTTAACAAAAAAAAGATAAGACAAGGATATTTGTATCCATCTAAAAACTATTTTTTTTTTAGTATTTTTTAACTTTGTGCAAGGAAATGAATGTAAATTAGCATTCATAGTTGTATACTTGCATGTGTAAGTTCAGAGTAATTGTTTAATTTATGGTTCAAACTTTTGCTTGAAACATTTACCTTAAATCATCAAAATGCTTCAACTGTCATTCTGTCTATCCTGACCCAAGATAGTCCTTGGTAAGATGTTGAAGTACATCCAGTAACAGAGCTATAATTGGGAATTCCTACAGCTTTTGCAAAATGTTATAGTACCCCTTAACTGTCATTGTTCCCAGGTTTATCCCAGCCTAAGATAGTTGGTTCTGGATAAGATCTTAACCTTTGATGACAGAGCTATACTCAGGGATTCCTATAGCTTTGGGGAAATATGGAAGTACCCCATAACTATCCTTATTCCCAGGTCAATCCTGATTTGTGATAGTACTCTAGAAATTAATCTAAAGCAGCATTTCTCACGAGAGATCTTAACACCTTGCATACGAATGTAACATAACATGGTTTATAAAAATAACTTTGGTAGGCATCATGAATTGTCAAAACTAATTTCTTGCATTTTGCTGGCTTACAACAATACTGAATTTTCCATTTCTGTTATCTCACTTGATTGGATTCTTTTGATTCTTGACACAATAAACCTTATATTACTGTCACTCTAGACACTTTAATACTTTGACTCAATTGAACAGTTCTTAATTTTACTTATCAAAGCTGTAATCCTCCACTATTTCTGGATATAAATATTACCTCTATTTGTATTGTTATTTAGAGTGACATCTTTTTTTACATTCACTATAATTTCTAAGTCTGGCTGTAAAACCTAAATTTTCATTCTTGTTACCCTTTTGGCTGTACTATTAAACTTTAAACCTGGTCACCTTTTTGGCTATAGTATTGAATTTTAACCTTGGTCACCATCTTGGCTGTATACTAAACTTTAATCTCTGTGACCCTTCTGGTTGTACAACATAACTTTGTTAAATTGAGAAAAAAAAAAAGGGAAAATTTTAAGATTAAATTTTTTTTTTGTTATCTTAAAAACTGCTCTAACTAAATTATATTAAAAACACAAAATTATCAATGTTGAATTTCATGAGTTTTTGGTTACACTAAAAAATACTTCTTACTTTAAAAGAATAAGTCTGTTGTTTGATCATTTAATTCAAAGGTCAAGTGTCTTTCAAGTCTGCACAGTAATAAAATCTTTAAAAAAATTTCTATCATTCATAAGACATTATTAGCATTAAATATAGTCCATTAAGTATAGTGCAATCATGTCGGATAACTAAGATTATGTTCAGTGCCTAGATGGGGGGCTGACTGGTAATTCCAGGGATAGTGGGCAGCAAGGGTGGAGCATTGATAATAGCTTGGGTTCTGGAATCATAATACACAAGTTCAAATCTCAGTCAAAACCATTACATTCACTTTTAGTTGCCTTGAGCAGATGAGGCTCATTAACTTGGTAGAGTCATCTATGTGAAGGGCAACACTGATTACAAAAGCTCATAAATATAATGAGCATGTAAAAATGGCCTTATGCCTAACTTGCATTCCTATTCAACCAAGAAAATATAAAACAGGCTAGTTGGGGGCTCTTAGCATGAACAGGAGTAGTCACATCCATCCAGAAATTGGAGTTAATGATATGCACTTTTCTCTCTGCTGTCTATACCTATACTCATTTCCCCTTACACTGACTGACCAGGTGAGCTGCACGGCTTCGCTGATTAAATAGCGGCAGTAAAAACATCTTCAATATAGAGTTACCGACTTGGGTGGGAACCAGAATTCCCTAAAATTCTGAAGAGCTCTAACCATTGGAGGATTGATTTGAGCTAAAAGGGGGTTAAAAAGAGACTTCCTGCAAAACATGGATCTACATTAGCATAACTGTAAATAAATCAGAAAAGTGACAGTAAAAGTGATTGTTTTTTTTGTTTTTACACCATATCAACCTTTTTGGATCCTTTAATCCTGAAAACATTTTTAATTAATTTTCCTTTGTGCCCACAGTTTTTTTAAATCAACACAATAGATACGATTTACTCTATAACTGGAGAAAATGTAAAGATTCATACCTATCCCAAATGGGAATATAAACACAATGAGTTGGATTCAAACTTGCATATTACAATTCTGAAGTCTCATTCCCTACCCACTGTTTCAAGTTGACTTCCCCTAGAAAAAGTGTATAATTCTCACTATCAAAACAGTGATAAGCGAATAACACTAAAATATGCCTAAGCACTATTTTATTGCAAATTAACTATTATTATGAAAATCTTTAAAACAGATTTAATCATAAGTGTTGCCTTCAACCATACAGTCCCTCTCATATTTTAGTTACTGTAATTTAAAACATTTTTTTGTGTGACTGGGGTTTTAGGTCAGTTGCCACTTGATCAGATTGAGAGGTGATGATGATTTGCAAAGGTGTGACAGAGTACTTTGTACTAAATGTTCCTTTCAGTGCTGAATGTGTGAACACACAATGTGACCATGAAACAAAGTGATCAGTGAAGGCTAAAAATGCAGTGTGAACCAAGGAGCCTTAGGAAGCAGATGTTTCTCTATTTGGGGACCTTTTTGTTGAGCAATTAAGGCTGGGGTAGAACTTGAAACAGAGCTGGATCTTCATGAAAGAAAGCCAGAGAAAGGCATTGTTATTGAACGATAGCGAATAAAGAATTGGATTGAAAAAATACAAAACAGATCATTATTTTTTTTCTGTACAATGATAACAGAGAATAAGATATGCAGCACTCGATGTATCTTTATAAGAATATTAAAGCTAAATCTTTTTGTTATTGCTTCTCTATCGATCCATTCTTTCTTTACGTTCTAAAGTATACATCATAGAAGAAGAAAAAAATCACAAAATCACAAGGACTTGAATGGAACAAACAATGAATAAAGTGAATTGTGTGTTTTACCGTTTCTTAAACATTCATTAAAATTCATTTTAAAACATTAAGAAAACACTTAATTAAAATATAAAAAAAAAAGGCACCTGGAAACAAATGGACGGGATGGGATGGGAATAACCCCCTTTCACTGTTAATCCAGCACAATAATTGTTAGGGACGAACACCATACAGTCAGTAATAGTGAATTATACAGTGATATCACTTCCAGGAATTAGAACCGTCTCACCAAGTCCGTCAGAGACGGAACGTGGCGAATAAGGTTGTGACAAACTTTTCCAACATTTGAGCAAAGATATTGCTTAATTCACCCTTTCTCAGTAATTTTGTTAATATATTTTCTTTGAACCATTACCGAGTTGTTTCCTCATCATTATTTCACAATTAACACTATACAATAATTAAAGATGCAAAAAATATTTGATTAAGATATAATAGATTGATTGTCAAGAAAAAAATATAAAAGCTAACTGGATTGGTGGTGTGTGAAATGAACACAACAAGGTAAGGCTCATTTGACTAATCTCCAACCAACACCAACAGCATAGATGCCCCCCCAAATTTAAAAAAACAGACCTTGTAGCAAAGAAGGAAAGTTTGTACCCAAACACTATTTACTCGCAAGCTTTCTAAGTTCTACAACCTGCTGGTCCCAGTTTCAGACTGTTTTTCACCCGTATCATTACAAATTATTATATAGAAACATGCACATCAGCAAAACATTAACATAGAGGTAAGTAGAAACACACACCATAAAAAAGCTGAACGTGCATATGATTGGTTAGCATTGGGTCGTAAAAATAACAATGTTTTATAACATGTACAAAATTTACTTAGCAAAATAAGTCTAAACAAACAAAAATCCAGAGTGAAAAGGAAACAAACTGACAAGAAAAAGACAAGAAATGTGTCCTAGTGTTTCTTGAAGATGGAAGTTGTCAGACAAAGTATATAAAAGGAAGAAAAACAAGTACAGTTCTAATTATATAAGTAGTATTTCTTTAAAAAGAAAAAAGAAAAGAATATCAGGATCAAAAAGAACAATGACTTAATGTAATCAATGTTAGGATAATGTGCAAAGCATTTGGAGTCTTCAGATTTTTTTTACCCTGAATTATCATTCCTGTTTGTTTTTATATTTTCAGTTTATTCAATTATCAAGGCAACAATCTCTAAATTTTGTGCTGCATTTTCCTTCACATAATGTAATTGCAATTTTTGTATGGCTCTTGAAGTAGAAAGATTTCTAGCTTGGATTTAGAATAAAGAAAACATTAAAATGATTTGTTTTTCATACTTTTAAATACCATCATAGACAAATTTAATTAATCAGGGATGATCCAATTTAAAATCCTAAAACTCAATATCTAAATTTACAGGTGTGGACATAATGAATGAATATATAAATACACAC
>JAUZSX010313221.1:0-12128 GCA_034780655.1 Idiosepius hallami | reverse complement strand
ATAAATTAAAAATTTTCTTATCTTTTTCTTTTTTTGTGCAAAAAATGAAAATATTTTTCTGATTTTGATTTTTTACAAAAATATATTTTTTTACTAAAATTCTGGCTAATAATCGCCACGCTCTTTTTGGATTTATTATGGCTGCTTTGTCTAGAAGGTTCGCTTTAATATTTTTTTAAATCTTATTTTTTCACACTCTTGCAAGATGAGAATCAAAACAAAATTATGCCAGTATAAAGCTTTTATCACGGCAATTGTAATGTTGTCCAAAAAGTCAACATAATTAATCTAGAAAAGATTTTGCAAAGAAAGAAAAATATTTATCAATTGAATAGTCATAAATATAAATTTCATTTAACATTGATGATGTTGTTTGTTGAAATATTTTACTATGTATCAATTTGATCTTTCTGGTTATTTTTTAAAAGTCTGGTGGTAAGTTATTAAAAAAATCACATGACTTTGTCCTCCATAGTATTCATGAGGATTTTCAATTTGAATTTTTTCTTTTTGATTTATTAAAAAAAAACCCTGAGTTTTGTAAACAATCAGGTGCAATAGATTAAACTTGCAATGAATGCTTTTACAATAGCCGTCTATTACCTGTCAGGGATTGTTGATATTATCTGATTTTATCTATTGTTTTCTTTAATCATTTTTTTTTTATTAGGGTGAAACTTTTAATTTCTATCAATTCATTTAACTGATGTGAGTATCTTGATCTGGTGGTTGATTGTGTTCTAAGAATAACTTGAAATATTATATGGGAATTTTAAAGATCTTTAGCTATGATTATCAAACAGGAAATTTAGACTGAAAGTGAGAATATTCTTTTTTTTTGTCTGGCAAAATGGTGAATATTACAGAAATGTGGAATGGAAATTAATTAATCTGATTTTATGTTCGTTTATTTGTTTAAATTATCAGTCTCTCATATTTATTCAGGATACATATCTAATACATGTCAGATTTACTGGCTGAGACATTTTATGGGATTACTATTACTTACTAGTACTTATTACTATATGGGATTACTATTATATAAATATTCATTAAAGTGAATAAAATCTAGGATTACTATTTCTAATGAGATTAGAAGGAAAATACTTTATAGAATTTTAGAAAAAAATAATCTGCTTTAAGTTGGTTGATCTTAGGATTGTTTTACACATTCTATATTATAGAAAAAAAATCAGTATTCTATTTTATTTGTGTTACAAAATACATTTTTTCTATTTTCTGTTGTTAGCAGGGCCTTGCTTAGGGCCCCCGCAGACCTCACGATTGCGGGGGGGTGGCGCAAGCTCCCTAGGGGTTGCAAGGCTCCTAGGCTTCACAGATTTATTGTAATGCAAAACAATTATCAAAATAATTAATTGTTAGGATTAAAAAAGAAAATCTTTATCACAATTGAAATATACATGTACCAATCCATCTATCTTCCGCTTCTCTCCCTTGATATATATACTTGCATATGTATGTATATATAGTCGAAGGCTCCAGTATAATGGGGGCAACTGGCCTTTTTAGGGTAAAGGGACCGCAAGGGGTATTCTGCGACTGTGCCCCTATGTGGCTAAGCACTGCACTGGTAGTTAGCTCATCTGAAACTGTAATTTTTGTTGGTTGCTATCTTTTGTTATTTGCTCTCTTCTGTTGATCAATTGTACCTAATCTTATTTCATTTCCTTTTTCTTTTTCTTTTTGTCTTTTAAAGCCCAGAGACAGAAAAATAGATAGACATGTAAAAAAAATTGGCAACATTCAAATGAAAAACTAAAAGGACAATATGAAAGGTCTTGAGACAACAGTAGAGACTACAATACAGCAGTTGGAAAATGCTGTATCTGTAGGTGATGTGAAAACTGCACAAACGCTCATTGCTATTTTAGCAAAGCAGAAACAATTGATCAAAATTGATTTAATACCAAGGATCGCAGCTGACAATGGATACTTGTAAGTAGAAATTTGATCATTTTTTAAAAATCTTTTCTTGTTATTCTTTGATTGTTTGAAATAATAGTCTGAGTTTTATTGATTCAACATTTTAGTCAGATGGATAAAGGTATATTTCTATTTAGAAGACCTTGTCAGGTTTTGGGGACAAGCAATCAGCCAATAAGATAAAAAGAATTGGCATTTCTTACGATTGAATTTGGGCAGATGGAGCTTGTTAGCTCGGAAAAGCAGCTCATCTAAGTGAAGGGTTACACTGAATATATAAAGCCCGGGTAAGAGCACGTAAAAATGGCCTTGTGCCAAACTTGAGGGTGCTCACCAAGTAAATATCATAATTTAATGTCAGAGTCATTTCATGAAAAAATGATACTCTTACATTAACTAATTGTTAGAACAACAGACGGACTGTTCATACAAATTGATTAAACTAGTTTTGAATAGTTATCGTAATTAATTTGATTATCAAGAGGTTAATTCCAAAAGTAAGGCCTCCTCGGCCTAAATGGATCGGATGGGATTGAAAATTGAATTGTTATGATAACTATACTTATGCATTCATAACCTAAAAGTTTAGTCACTCTATTCCTGATATTGACGGCGTGAAACTCCTAGAAAGTATGGAAGTGCGTCAGAGACAGATATGCACCCTTGAACTCTCCTATAAACAAAAAATTGAAGTAATTGACATTTGCCGGCACCTGTTGAACGTTTACGAGGCTGACGCAGTTGATTTCTGCACATTTTGGATATAGGTTCATCGATTTTACTGTGACGACAAAAATGTAAGTGAGAAAGCATCTTTAGCGTGAAAAAAAAATGAAACACCTTGTTCATTACTGGCTAAAGTGCATCAATTATCATGGTGACTGTTTAGATAAATAGATTCAGAAGTTCAAATTTTCGCGCGTTTTATGAAAAGGTTAAAATTTCTTTTCCGCAGCACTTTAACTTTTTTAGTTAAAAAAAAGAAATGATTACTTCTAGAGATATAACATTTTATATTTACTTGGTGAGCACCAATCCAAGTTTAGCACAAGACAATTTTTACGTGCTCTTACCCGGGCTTTTTACATTCGGTGTTACCCTTCACCTAGATGAGTTGCTCTCCCGAGTTAACGAGCCCCATCTGCCCGATGCAGCTAAAGGTTAATGTAATGGTTTGGATTTGGACTCACGTAAAACGATTTCATAGCCAGAGCTTTTACCAATGCTCCACCGTCGCTGCCCAAAGATATAGATATGTCGTTGGATGATAAAATATATGAGAAACGTTTTATGCATATTGAAGTAATCTGACCAGTACTCTATTGTCTCTTGATATTTGTAAGGCTTTCTCTCTTGCTTTATTTTCATCTCTATTATCAGTTTATCACCGGAAATCAGAAGAAATCCCAATAGTTGCCTTTTTATTCTTTCAGAAACGGCTCTCCACATTAATGTCGCATAGCTTAGGACAATAGAAACAGTGATAAAAGATAGACAAAAAGGCTAATGAGGTGACTCCTCCATTACAACAGAAGAAAGAATGAAAAAGTAAGAAGATGCCAAGCTTGGCTTTCTTTTTACCCAAGAGAAAAAAGATTATAATTTCTTTTGTCATTTTTGATGGATTTCGAATAGTTTCCAAAATTGAATTCTGAACTGAAGAAATTCCCTCCATTTTCTTTGATTTGTGTTAGCCCTGTTTTACTATGTCTATTTTTTTTTATAAAGAATCTTACAAAAATCGAGGTCATAAAAAAAAAGAAAATTATTTAGTTTATTTATTTGTATTGTTTTTTATGGTCTATCAACCTCTGATGTCATTAAATGCTGAGAACAATCTTTTTTTTGGTAAACCTTATTTTTTGTCAAAACTCAGTTTTTTGTTGTTTTTTTTTTGCGTTTTGTATAACACCATATGCACTATATAACCCATAGCTGGGGAAATGCGGGGATTCATAAACTTCCGATAGGTTTATAGTTCAAATATAAATGTAAACGGAGCCACTGGGATTGGAACTTACGTATTACGATTTCGAAGTCCAACTACCTATACACTGTCCCGCCTAGTCTTCCCCAGTATTACTTAATAATCACTGAAGAGCATTTGTAAGATCTTTTGAATTAATTTGACTGTTTCTCAATTTAAAGACATTAATCAGTGTCGTGCTTAGCAACCTAGCGGTCACGTCACAGAATGCAACTTGCGGCCCCCTTTCCTCTAAAAAGGTAATTCCCCCCAAACATACTACAGCCTTCGATCAAAGACCATATATAGATACATATACAAATATATATAAGGAGAAAGAAAGAGAGATGGATTGATATATATATATTTCAAGTGTGATAACGATTGTCTAGTTAATTCTAATAATGAATTTGTTTTTTTTTTAATTACCATAGATATGTGAAGCCAAGGAGCCTTGCGGTCCTAAGAGAGCTTGTGCCCCCCCCCCGCAGGGCCCCTAAGCATGGCCCTGACCTTAATATCTGGATAATAACAAAATTTCACTTTTAAACCATCTTTTAACTAGAAAAACTGATCATTTTAAAAGGCTTGAAAAAGCCGTGGAGATAATTGTAAAAAAAGTAAATGAGGAATAAAATCCTAAGTACTACATAGCACCTGCCTCCGAAGAATATTTAAAATATTTTGGTTTAAAAATATCACCAATAAAATCTTCAGGAAAGATGCAGACTTGAAGATCTTGGATTAAAAATTAGGAAAAGACGATGGAGGTGGATTGGTTATGTCCTTCGGGAAAAACTTGAATCCATCATGAAAATGGCATAGTATTGGATCCCGGATGGAAAAAGAAGAAGAGGTAGACCAAAGAAGATCTGGACGAGAACGATGAAAAGAGAAAGAAAAGATATACGACTTTCATGGATCAAGCTGATTTGCTTGAATGGCTCGGGATAGACAGAAATAAAAAGACTTTGTTGCTGCACAACCCACCACTGGATGCAATGGTTAAGGATGATGAATATCATAAAAAGAATTTTCCCTAAATTTTCCAAGGAGAAAGTTAGTTATACTAATTATTTATTTTGAAATGAGTCAACAAATTGGTTGCTGAAATTTTGGCAATGTTTGTCCCAACATTAACTGAGAAAATATTCGCAGCCATCAATAAATGTTTTATTAAAGTTTGTGTTGTTATTAAATTCTCACAAAATATGCAACATCCTTGGTTGTAAAAATACTATGATTGTCAGGGGAGTACTAGCATTCTTTTGTTTACTTTTTCCTTTTTCCATCCAAAAGTGAAGTCACAGCAAAAATCCAAAGTGAAGTAGGTTTTTGGGATTACATCCTATATGTACGGTCATTTAAAAAAATTATTTCTTTATTTAGTTAATTTAAATAGTTTCCATTAATGTACCAGATTGAGATATTTTCATCACAACGAATAGTTTAAAATAATTTTACTTTTATTTGTTGGGTTGAAATAACGGTATTAGTGTATTTTCGCACACATGGGTGTTTATATGCAGTTTGAACTAACTATCACCACATATGGCACCCATGAGTGTTAAAATTCAGTATTAGCGAAATAACTTATTTGAGAGGTTTGGAATAATTCATCTTTATTTGATACGGTTAAATAATTTGTTTTATTTTTAGATACAAAGATGTTTAAGTAAATAGGCTCAAGCAATTTCTCTGCTATTTAGTATATATAATTATTTATCTCTGTGTAGTCTGTTAGCATGATTTCTCCACATTAACCTTCTCTCTGGCCGATTAGATTACTTCCGTCACTTTATGCAGGCGATTTTTTCTCGAACAAGTTGATTTGAATAGTTTTACTTCAGGTCAAGATGAAATCTGAATTTAATTTTCTTTTTCCTCCCTTCCATCCATCAATCAATCTATCCAACCATCCATTCATCCAACCAAGCATTCATCCATCTTCAAATCATCGAGTCTATTTGACAGAACTGCTTTTTTTTGTCAAATGATATTCAATCGAATTGTGAAAAGTTTTAATGAAGTTAATCAGTGATTTTGTCAATTGTTAATTGATGTGTAATCGATGCCCTCAAGCTTTTAGGTCAATGAAGCTCTCCAGTAAAAAAAAAAATAGAAAAATATTTTTATTATTATTATTATTTATTCATTATTATTATTTTATTAATTTATGTTTTTGTTGTTGTTGATTATACCCCGTGGAAGTTGTCATCTGTGAAGTCAAGCAAGTTGAAATCAAATAAATAGAAGATTAAAATATCATGCCAAAATAAAATAACATCTTTTATGTATCTATCTATATCTACCAAAATATATCCATCTGACTATCTATCTATTTATCGATAGATAGATAGATAGATAGATAGATAGATAGATAGATATAGTTACAATTAGATCGTTTACGAATCTTATTTTTATCCAAATTGGACGGATTGCTAAATTAAATGGCATTAAGAGCGATATGTAATATAGTATTATGTCATAAAGATATATATATCTATATATATATATATATAGTGACCACCGCCTTTAAACAGAAAAAAGGACAACCCTGATGAGATGTCAGAAATCTAAGGGTTGTTTGTACAGATAATGCGTTATATGCTTGTACAGCACATAAACACGTCCCTATTACTGTTAGACCTTTAACCAGTGTGCCAACCCAAAGCAAGATAACTGATTGATCAAATTGAACGCAAGTTTATATAAGAGAACCAATCTCTCTCCCTCCCTACTCTCTCTCGTATATAATATATTTACTTGGTGAGTACCAAGCCAAGTTTGGCACAAGGCCACTTTTACGTGCTCTTACCCGGGCTTTTTACATTCGGTGTTACCCTTCACCTAGATGAGTTGCTCTTCCGAGTTAACGAGCCCCATCTGCCGGAGGCTGCTAAAGTGAAAGTAATAATGGTTTTGACTGGGATTATATATATATATATATATATAACCCATTGTCTGTCTGGCATTTATGAAATTATATTAAATGCTTTTGTATTTTTATTAATTTTATTCATCAGTGTTAGTGTCCAGCCAAGCTCTTTCGATGTACTTTATATTAAATCTCACGCATAAAAAAGTCTTTAATCTTTTTCATTTTGGACAATAATTTATGATCCGTCCAATTTTAAATATTTGATAATCCTTCAATGCATAATCCTCTAATCTTATCCTGCCAATATGAAAATAATTCCTGAGGTTTTTTTTTATTCAATAATCATATGCAAAGTCACGGGTTAGTTTATTAGTGAGAACTAGTTGATCAACGTACTCATGGCTTTGCATCAATATTGTGGAAGCCACTTGGGAGAGTGGATTTGCAGTATGCATGTTCGAATCCTAGTCGTTCCATCATGTTCGTTGTGGTCTAATACCTTCCATTTACCTCCAGCTATTGATTAAATAGTGACTTCGCTTAATTGGGGTATACATGAGGCTTAGGTCCGCTTGTGAAGTTCAAATGCCCGCGAAATTAGTCACTGAAATACTTGTGTGTAGGTATGGTCGGCTTTTACCTTTACTAGTTTGACTGGTGCAACAATCAGTAGTTGAAACAGTTCAACCTGCAAATACAGCAAAGGTTTGTTAGCTGAGTGAGAATTCTGCTCAAGCTAAAGGACAAACGAATGTTCAAACTGAGTCTCTGATCCAGACTGCTCAAAGCAAATTCCAGTTGGAGGAAGTGACCTTACGAACAGTTCATTATATGAGTATGAAGGGTAACACTTTGACTCAATAAGCTATCACCTTACATATTTCTAGCTTTCGAAATTATTAGCTTCCTTGTTTCAGATCACTAAATCATAGAATATAGTAACTTCTTCTAAAAGTGATATCTTTCAATTAGTAATTTACTAACTGCTATTACAAAAAGCTGTTTACAAGTTAGTTACATTAAAAGGTTTATAATTATTATTTTTAGCTACCAGTGATGCTACAGAGGAAAAAATAGCAGAGACGACGACACTTCCATTTGTTACTGGGGATCAAGTATAAGTCACATTAAAACGTCTATAATTTTTATTTTTTGCTTTTATGTTAAAGATGACAAAATAGCAGAGACAGGGAACTTGTGCTTTTTACTCCCAATCAATAATAATGAAATAAGAAGATTAAAGAAATTGAAATAATTTGTGTCAACGATTTAAGGTACATTTCATATGTTTAACAAAAGGAGTATAACAACAAAATAATTTGAAAAAAACTATAGCAACAAAGCAGTTTAGCAACACTGCTTTTGTGACGAAAAGGTTGTCACTTGAGGTAACCAATATGTAAACCTATAAGAATCCTCATCGTCGACTCCCACTCATATCCAGTGCTGTGCTTAGCCACCTTGCGGTCCCGTCACAGAATGCGTCTTGCGGCCCCTTTCCCCTAAAAAATTAAGTTGCCCACCCCCAACATACTGGAACCTTCGATCAAAGAACATATATACATACATATGCAAATATATATATCGGGAGAAAGAGAGATAGATAGATAGAAAGAAAGAGAGATGGATTGATAGGTGCGTATTTCAAGTGGGATAATTTTTCCAGTTAATTAAATTGGTAACTTTTTAAATAATTAATTTGGTAATTTTTTCAATTACAAGAGATCTGTGAAGCCAGGGAGCCTTGCGGCCCCAATGGAGCTTGGACCCCTTCCCGCAATTTCGGGGTCTGCGGGGGCACTAACCATGGCCCTGCTCGTATCCGAGTATAGGGTCGTAGGTGGGTGCTTATGAGATATACGAATAAATGAAATGAGATGAGATATGGCTTCATCATTAATTAAAATGACCTTGTTTGGATTCATTAGTCCCTTGTTTGATACACCAAGAAACTAATTTTCTATATATTATCAGATAACTTGTTTGGGTGAAAATGGGGATTCGGTAGCATTTATCTAAAATAAAAAATGTGGTTTAATTTCATTCATTTTTATTTTATTCGTTTTTATTTTATTTTATTCATTCATATTTATTTATTTATTTATTATTTCATTTTATTTATCTATTTATTCTTATTCCGTTTATTGATATTGTTGCTACGAAAAATCCCTTGGGATCAACACTTATTTTAGAATCAAGGGCCGAAATCTCTTATTCACATTTTGGGCTTTTCCGTGACAATAAAAAAGCAAAAGTCATAAGTTCTCTTGGGATGTATTGAAGCAAACTAATATTGCCGACCCCAGGCAATAAACCCCTTTTTTTCTTTGTCTTTTGACGTCCATTCAACCATCGCCAAAATAATCCTGAACTCTGAATGCAATCAGTGGGAAAGAATTTTTTCTATTACACTTTCTAAAAAGCTTTTTAAAAAAGATGACTCGACCATAGAAATACATGATTATTTGTTGCTTGGTTGGTTTGTCTTTTTTTCTCTTTTCTATTTTCAGTCCTTTTCCTGCTTTCTTTCTTTTCTTACATATTTATTATTTTTTCCTCCATTTTTCTGCTCCACCCCCTCCGTCCATCAATCCTTTATTTTCCTCATGCTTGTATCTATCGATCAGTCAACAGAAATGGTTTTCATTGATTTCTTTTTTACTTTACTTCATCGCCGTCTGTCTGTCTGTCTGTCTGTCTAAATTAGACAAACACATTAAGGTTGGTCGATCCAGGAACCGAAAATCCCATCAACAAAATCATATATAAACAAAATTATGTATATAAAACGAGCTGCAAGGGGGCTTTTTTTTCGTTAAAATTATTATTATAAGTTCTCACACCAGTCACTCGCAGTACTTGTGCGCTTTAGTGACCAGTAGCTCTCACTGAAGTCAGAGTAACAGCAAGTGTCCTCGAGTGCTTCAGGAACTGGTCCATTCCAGTCAAAGATTGTATTTTGCCACATTTTTCCGGGTTTTGATCCTAGTATTTCAAACAGTACTTATTCTATTCGGCTCATACCTGGGAGGAAATACGAAGTTCATACTTTTCCCAGGGATATTAGACTAAAAGTGGAAATATTGGATCAAATCAAATTAGCACTGATATATGCCAAAATCAAAGCACTGGCACCCACAATGACTCTGCCCCAGAACTATAAACATCCATTGTCCATTGTTACTTACGTAACCTATCAGATTTGAATAATAGATCAAAATTTGAATATTTTAATAGAGGTCGTTCTCATCGATATCAGATTACCCATAATGCTATTTGAACTTCCTGTTTCTTTTCGAACCTAATTTCCATTTCCCAGCATAACAAGAACTCTTCTCATCTACAACCCAACCACTCTTGTAAAACCAAGGTCATTTGAATTATGTAAGAAGCAAACATATCTTAGGCAACGTGCTGGTCAAAGCGAACATTGTCAATCTAATATTTCAAAAGAATTCCTCCGTTCGCAAATTTCTCGCGAAAACAAAGTGAATAAGTTATGTGATGGGTTCTTTGGTTGCAGATATTTTAATCAAATGTAATAAAATAAAGAGTTCAAAGAGAGATATGAAGAATATTTGCGATTACCTAGAAGAAATATTCAGATGGGATAATTTTCATTGAGTATGGAAGACTATAAACTGAAACGCCTTTACTAGTTCTCATTGCTAAAGAGTTCAAATCCCAATCAAAACAATTACATTCACTATCAGCCACCTCAGGCAGATGAGGATCGTTAACTTAGCCGAGTAACTAGTCTCTATATAAAAATAACACGTATTCCAAAAACCCATATGAGACCAGTCAACTTAATGACAATAATTCATCTAGATGAAGGGTATATAAGTTGGGCTATGACAAGAATAATTTTAATGGAAGTATGTTGTTATGACCCTACTAATAAGTAAAAAAATTGAAAGAAATGGTAAAATTGCAAAATAGTCAAGTCTTTGACAAGAATAGTCTTTAATAAAAGCATTATCACAACCCTAAAAATGAGCACGTAAAAACTGGGCTTGTGTCTAACTTGTGAACCAATCTTATGTTCTTCTCACTCCCCAATTCCTTTACCCTCTTATTGGTATCTTTTTTCTCCCTCCCATTCTTTTTTCCCTACCGTTGGTGACTTCTTTTCTTCCCCTCCCTTGGTGTATCTTGTGCGACTACTACCTATGGAATTAAGCAAGTCAATGTGCGAATTCGATTGGCCAGGTGAAATGTTGGCGCTATTTTTTAACTTTAAAAAAAAAAAGAAAGCCTAATGGCAGTAAGTATTAAAGTTAAAAAAAAGCAAGTCAAAAAGTAAAAAGAAAGGCCGAATGTAAAGAAGGCCGAAGCAAAAAAGAGGAGGACAGACGTTAAAAAAATACCAAGAAGACGGCACTTTCTCGGTAGAAATAAGTAATTCTTACACCTACAGTGTTTGAATGTGGTTGCCCCCAAGGTACCTGGCAATACTTTAGGATACGCTATTGAATTGCTAATGTGTTGGTGTGTTCCCACTGAATCCTATTTTGGTCTGTAAGTCGCACCTTATTTCTAACCTCCTGTTGTTATACGGAGTTCTTTAAATCCCGCCAAAGGGACATTTTTGGCAGCTTCACTCGTTTGGTGACTATTCCTATCTCCCCCTTTTTTTTCTTTTCACGCTTTCTGATATAAATTTTATTCCTGTTTACCGTATTCCTCCTCTTTATTTTGTTTCTGATTCTAGAACTCTAACCCCTACTGCAATGGGATCAGTTTTATCGGACAAGATGATAAAATCCCCGTTACTTGATTGGGATCTCGATTAAGTATATAATAAGCAGTGGTTGAGACCTTGGTCCCAGAAATCCTAATCCTGGAGTCCAAATTCCATTCTGTCGTTATGTCCACATTAAGTACCGTGAAAACCTCTTAATCCATCCCAGCTTTGATTTCAGTAGCGTTTTTTACTAGGCTGCAGATCCATGGTTATATTTTTCATTCTGTCACGTACAATCAGGATGGGACAAAAATAAACCAACGAATGTCAATACTCTCTGAACGGAGCAATCACTTGGAATAGTGGTGAGGTTATCCGACTTTGGAACGTGATTTAGAAACCTAGTCTTTCCGTAATGTTCACATGTGAATTAATAACATTGGGAAAGGTACGATATTCTATCTATAGATCAAATAGTGACTTCCTTAACTTGGATATACATGGGGGCCACTTGTGAATTTCAAATTCTGAAAAGTTGCGGAAAGGTTTATGATTTTATACACAATTTTTTCAAATATATATATATACTAGAAATTTAGCCCGGCTTCGCTCGGCCGCCCGTTTTTTCGATTTCAAAGGGCCAAATTTTC
>JAUZSX010313210.1:0-12129 GCA_034780655.1 Idiosepius hallami | reverse complement strand
AAATGAGGTGATACCCTCGAAATATTCACAATAAAAAAAAAATATATTTATGCATCATTTATGCCTTCTATAAAAAAATTTATTTATTAATTATTACATGATGCTTCAGAAGAACTATAATCTATTAATATATATATATATATATATAAGTAATCGTGGCCACATCCAATTAAAACTGTTCTTAAAAAAAATAAAGTTTGAATAAATAAATTAAAAAAGGAGAGATTAAGATGATGCACAGGTCAAATGTCAAAAATTATTCTGGAAATTTTTTCGAAAACAAAATTCCTGAATTAGTTGACTCATTTCTTGGAGGTGAAAAGAAAAACAAACTTGTATTCCTATATGGGTTCCTCCAATGCCATTGAAGACATTCAGATCCCGAGAATAAATCTGGCCAGACCGTTTAATGTTAACCCTTTGGAGCTAAAGTAAAAAAAAAACATCTGCAAGGACGACATTCTCTCATTCCAGAAGGAGATCAAACTATATAAAAAATATAATACAATATCAAAAAGCCTCTGATTCAATCAAATACCCTCTTCTTACAAAAATGTCATCTACAAACCAACAGTATGAGAGACTCAATTAAAAACATCTGCACAGTTGTTGACATTCTTTCATTCCTAAAAGATATCAAACTATACAAAAATATAATACAATATTTTACCAAAAAGCCTCTAACTCAACCAAATACCTTCTTCTTATAAAAAAATACACTCAATCAAACAACCACTCACAAAAAATAACTAAAAAAACCCAAAAAACTAAATAGCTATAAACGATCCAAATTTAAACAAATAAAATCAGTTCACAGCATTAAATGACCCAATAAGAGTCGATATGCTGGTTAAATAAACCATCACTACCAATCAACAAAACCAAACCAAAAAGAGAAAACTAGCGAAAAAGACTATATATAAATAACAAAATTACTAATTAGCATATCGTAAACGGACGAAATATCTATGGTGGCGTCTTTTTCGTTAGATTGTCAAGGCCTATGTATCGGCTTTTGAAACTTTTAAGTTTTAGAGGCAAAACTCAACCAACAAAAATTAATCATTGGATGATATCCAATCTGGAGTCAGAGGGTTACTAGACCATTTTTTGTTTGGAATCAATATTATAAAAGATGAATATATATATATATATATATTAATACGCTTAGTCACCCCAACAGTTATCATCCTCGGCCACCTGAAAAGGAAAAGGGAATGATACATGATAAATAATTATTTAAAGATCGTCGATTAGCGGTGAAAATGACGTCATTTTCTTGCAAACCTTTGATTGGCTTATAAGTACAACCAAATCACTTTACATATATTTTGGCCACAGATGATCGAAGGTAAGCCACGCCAAGCATGGTCAGTACTAAAATGGGTGACCAATTCAAACATCAGATTCTGAGAGATCTTATTTGGATTACAACTCTGACTCCCCTTTTTACATTTGTGACTAGGGACCGCTTGTTAAAAATTATTTTGTTTGAATCAAATTGAAAAGAAACGAAATAAAAAGAAAAAAAAAAAACAAATCATAAAACGGAAAGGACAAAAAAAGATTTGGTTTTCATGATTTAAAGAGCTCTTTAAAAACTTTTAGACATTCTAAAACCATAAAATGTTTGAGACTGCCTGGGCATTTCTACCAAAATAAGTGAAATGGTGAATTAGATTGTTGTTTGAGACAACATGATAATTGGCATCAAAAGGAAATAAAATGATGAAACAAAGAAATAAAGATGTCATAAATGGAGAAATGGCGATTTGGAAGAAGCTGAAAAAATGCCGATTGAAGATTTGTTGCAAACATCTTAATAGGAAGTAAAAGTAAAATTACGAGTTTTTACGTTAAATTTTTTACGAATTAAAAAGAGAAAAAATAGAATAAGATTTTGAGAAAAAACAATTAAATGACCAACAAAATAAGCAATTAACCAACCAAGACCAACCAACCAACCAACCAACCAACCAACCAATCAATGAATCGACCTATCAAACAAACAAACAAGTAAACAAGAAGAAAAATGAAAAGGATAGGTTAACCAACAAAAAAACAAAACAAATCTTTGAATATTTTAGATCGAAATACTCCACAAAATTACGTAATAAATTTATTTTGTTTTAATTTTTAAACGAAATAGTAATGTTTCTTGGTTAAATGAATAAAAAGGGGGTTTATATGGCATAAAGTAAATCCCCCTACTAATAAAACATAAAAATAAAGTACAGAAAAAAAAACAAACAGAAAACAAATCCTCTATCATGTGATAAAATTCAAGATAAATTGTTTGGACACAAAGTTGAGAATCGCTCGCTTTGATCATTGAAAAAAACTATTTTAAAAAAGAAATTCAGTCAACATCAAAACAAATGGATTTTTAAAACTGTGTCGACATTAAATATTGTAAAACGAAACAAACATTTATTAATTATGTATGTCTCTATGTTTGTGTGTGGCTGTCTGATGGTGGGTGTGTTTGTGCGTGCATTTGTGTTCAAGGCCTCTTTTTGCAACTTATGTAAATTTGAAAGGTTTAAGCTGTGTATATTAAAATTCCAAATCAAATGCTTCAACCATAAAATCAACAAAGGAAATTAAACGGCTTAGTTGTCGAATTCCTTTGCTGAGACATAAATATAATATATCTTTGCATTTAAATTTTTATGTAAACAACATATCTTCAAAGGGGAGACATCTTCAATGGTCCAGAGTTTAGATTTTAGAACAATTAAAAAACTATCGGTGTATTCATTACGACTTTTTTAAAGGTTTATTTTCCTCATCTTTATAGTCGATGTTTCCCCACGTTTCGTCCAACTAATCCAATGCAGATGTCCGCTTGTTAAAGTGAAAAGGCAGTCGGACTTTGGAATCGTGATACGAAATCAAATCCCATCTGTTTTTTTCACTTCACATTTGGACTAATACCCTTAAGAAAGGTATTATTCCCCACTTTCCTTCCAGCTATGTATTGAATAGTGCATATTGTTTAATTCAGAGAACTACATTTAAACAAACAAAAAAAGTTCCTCAAAAATGTTTGTTGTCGGCATTAAATGACCTAAAAGGGTTGATATGCTGTAAAACTAAACAAACTATTCTTTTAGCCTTCTTTAATTGAAAACTTCAATCGAAGACCAGATAACAAAACAAATTGGAATCGTAAGATCACAAAACTAAAACCTTGACCGTAGTGTAGCGTAGCAGGAAGAGCGTGAAGTCTTTACGGTTTTAGAAGAACATTGTCTGAAGATATCAGTTTCAATACTATCCAAGGTTAGTTTATACGTTGGCCAAAACGTGTCGAGACAACAACTATGTAAGGCAGTAATTCCTACGGGTACAGTTTTTTAGTCTCACTATTTCTATTCGGTCTTCGAATCCCAATCGTTCCGTTTATATTTACATTTGGACTTATACCCATGGGAAAAGTATGAATGTCCATAATCTCTCAAGCTTTGGCTAAAATAAGGGCACACTGTACTATCAATAAATAACTGCTCTAGTTACTCAATAACCTAAAAGCTGATATGCCGTATATAAAGCAAACAAAATATCTAAATCTTTTGGGTTATGGTTAATTAACTGAAGAAGACCGAAAAGTAGTGAAGCAATAGCATTAAAGATGAAGCCAACAGATCGCCTAAAATGAATACATGGATTATGAAGCCTTAGACAATAATAAACAAATTTGAATAAAATCATGCCCACAATCCCAATATTTTGACAAATATCATTGGACTGTGGGTTTGTAGTGGATCTTTGAAATATCGAATAATAATACGCAAGTTCAAATTGGGCTGTCTATATATTGTTTTCATTTGGGCTAATACACTTAGAAGCGGTGTCAATGGTCTTGCAGTGAGGATTTGAACTTTGTAAAAATCCGAGTAATTTAAAAAATACTTTGCGTGGGTGTGAGGAAAGTCTAAGTTGATTCAGTGGGTCGGGCTTCGGAATCGTAATATACGAGTTCGATTCCAAAGATTTCATTTGCGTTCATAATTTGACTAATGCCTTTAGTAAAGGTATGAATCCCCACATTATCTACAGCTATGGGTTAGAAAGTACATATTATATCATTAAAAAAACTATGTGTGGAACAAAAGTATATTCATAAAAAATGATTGTTATCGGTATTAAATGTCCTGAAAAAGTTGATATACCGTAATATGCGTGTAAAATTCAGGCCGGCGTGATATTTTGAAGACTAAGTGTATTTGTGGTTGAATTTTTGTTTCTTACTGTTGAACTCTACCTTGATATTGAAATCGAAAACGTTCACACTTCAAATATTTCCTTGAAACGGATTCAAGGGTGTAGATTGTTTTGCAAGCAGTTAGCCCCAACGGAACACAACAAGCAAAGATTGAACTCGTAATAGACAGCTAATTAACGGAGTTATAGAAGGCGAATGCCAATATTTGTTTAAGCATGACGTGTGGCTTACTGGTTTAAATAGAATGAGTCCAACACAAATTGATACCAAGATTAATAGGTTGTTTTGTCAGCAAAGAATCACTTTTATTAGTCTGTAAAACATGGGGAGCAGATTTTCAAAAATATTGTGTATAAAATCACGATGAATTTTTCCTTAAATTTTCCCAAATTTAGTTGCATCAATTGATTCTTTATTTCAATCTTTATTTAAAACTTATATACTGGAATTTTGGTTAACTTTATTCTAAAATCTAACCAATTACAGTTCAGCATTTTATTCACAATATTCAATGAACAAATGATGTTTTATTAAGATTGTGTTGTTAAATTTATATTCTCACAGTTGTGCAATATCTGCGCTTGTAGAAAAATTCTATCATGTTCTGAATAGTATTGGCATTCGCCTATTTCTGTGCTTCCACCCTAAGTGTACGTCACAGAATGAAAGATGTAGAGTGATAAACATCAATGGAACATTAGCCTACGATAGAAGCTCAAAAGGCATGATTGATAAAGTAAACTTAAGCCTATTTTTTAGAAGATAAATTAAAATTGAATAATCTAAATGCATGAAAAGTTACTTGAGTAAGAAAAGCTTTTTTCAATGAAAATGCATTACAGTATTACTATCTAATACATTAGAATTTATTCTTTGAGTTCGAGTTCAAATCCGTTCCGTTAACATTCACTTTTGGACTAATACCCTTGGAAAAGATATGAATCTCCACTTTTCCTCCAGCTATAGGTTAAATAGTGCATATTGAATTATTTTAAAAATTATTGCGTCGAAAAAAAAAAGTTTATCAAAAATGATACTAGGAAACAATACCAATGACCTCAAAAAAGTTTATATATTCCTTGAGAATTTATCAAAATGTTTTATGGAATATTCATCAACATTTTTTTGTACAACAATTGCGGATAACAGAATATATTCAATCTTAACACAAATTTATTCATTCATTGTTGCTAATAATGAAATGTTCTATGTATAGCAATAAAGATGGATATCATAGTTGGAATGTTCTTCAATGGGGTCATATCTCACAAACCACGACAAAAAGTAGACATTGTGTAGATAAAATACGGACGTATACGATACTTAAACACACACACATATATATGTTTGTGTATTTGTGTGTATGAGTGTATGTGCGAGTGTGTGTTTTTGTAACATCGATTATTAGCAATTATGTCAGGAATATGGCAATAACAATGAATATGATAATCTGATAATTGTAAATAACACAAGCTATTGGACCAAATCTAAGCCTATTTGAGTAAAAAAAAAGATATGTTGTTCATATAAAAAGAGACATAAGGACGGAAGTTAAAAAAAATAATGTGTAGTCATTCATATCGTATCGCAGAGAGATGTGGGTGGTGCAAAAATTGGTTTCCTTGAAAGGAGTAGCAGGACCACCACGTGCAGGCTTGTTACTTGCCTGGTACATTATCTCGTGTTTTTTTTTTTTTTTAAATGGTCAACCATCTAAGCACTGACCAGGCTCGACGTTGCTTAAAAACGGTGATCTGATATTTATTGATACCGAGTAACAACAATGGGTTTCCGAAATACAGATTGACATAAGAATGTTCTATATATTTATAATAAGAGGAAGACAATTCTCCAAGAATGCTCTATAACTAAGGAGATTATCCTTAAGATGAAATATGGGGAAGTCCACTTGGCCTAGTAGGTAGGCAGTGGGATTCCAGCATTGTAATATTCATACCATAGGAAAGGTATGAATACCCTCATTCCCTCCAGCTAAGGGTAAAAAAACGGCACATAGTTTCATTTAAAAATAGATGTAAACAAAAAGAACGTACACCAAAAATTGATTGCTTTTGACCTTAATTGACCGAAAAGGTTGATATGCCGTAAATGAGAAAATAAGACAAAAGCAAAAAAAAACAATTAAAAAACAATAAAATGGAATATGAAAAAAATATTTCAAAATTCGTCTGGCTGAGTCATTTTAACGAAGAAAAGGGAAAAATATCTTGGAAGTTTTGCTTTAGCAAACCAGATTATTCTTTAAAAAATGGGATCTTGCAGATTATTTTTTTTTCCTATCGTGACTTTTCACAAACAAAAGAAATCTACTTTTGGTAAACGAGTTGTCCAAGAGTTAGGAAAATGCCTGGAATTCTATATTTGGTGGAACGGTGTGCAAAAGATCGGCGTAGAGTATTCTAAGATTTTGAAATCAAGAATCTATTTTGTATTCTGTAAAATATTTTGGAAAAATATTATTGGCACAGTAACCTAGCAACAAGAATCGCTTTCGTCTATTTCAAAACAGGTTCCGATTTTGTATAATAGATATAAAAAAAGGTTTTAAAATGTTTAGAAAAAGACTCAACAAACTGATTATGAGATGGCTTCATTTCATTTCATATTACCGTGAATTGAATTATAATTTTAATACAAAAAAGTTGAATTGAATTATAATTTTAATACAAATAAATTGAATTGAAGTATAATTTTACTACAAAAATGAGTGACTAGAGGTATAATTTTAATACTTAATACTTAATTTTAAAAAAAGAAAAGAAAATTACTTATAAGATTTATAACAGTTAACAGCTTCGCTTTAAGCCCCACCAACAAAAACGATTAAAATATGTTAAGTTTAAAAACAGTGAAAAAACAGGTAATTATTAGAGCTCAATATTTTGATTTGAAAAACAGTCTTAAGGAGATGATTGATATAGCTTTAACTTTTTAACTAACAAAAATAAGTATACGTAATCAACAACAAGACCCAATAAAAAAGGCCGAAATATTGTGGTATTTTTGCTATATTCCCAGGACTAATAGATCGGTCTTTTAGGATCTAAAGAGTTAACAGTATTGTATTCAAAAACTATGTTTTGTTTTGAAAGGCAGATTTTGCTATCTCTGTAACTAACTGATAAACAAAGATCCCAATTTTGAAGGTTGTGATGACAGTTTTTTAGCCTTACAAAGACACTAAGGTAAGAGATACGGAAACAGTAATAAAAAAACATCCAATTTGACTTCCAAACTAAAAAAAAAAGTACACCATTGTTTCTTTTATAGAAAAATAAACTGCGTTTATATATACAGGGTGACTTAAAAAAGTTATATATCCTTTATTTATTCACCGATCGCCCTTATTTTACGGAGAAAAAAGACCAAAGACCCTCTTGTTTTTATGTGATATTTTTAATATAATAAACTAGTTATGACCAAAATTTCATTTTATTCGGACAAAACACTAATAAACAAGACCTAATTAGAATTTAGGGACTGTTTTTTTTGGGGGGAGGGGCGGGAGGGTCACCTAATACAAATTAGTTAGTAATAAAAAAACATTACTGTGTCGCGAAGTGTTGATTAATATTTGCCGCGAATCATTTTAATTATCCCTATGAAAACTTCGAAAAGAGGAACGTATATACTCTCACTTAATATCCTATATATATATCCACTTTTAAAGTAAAATAAAACCAGTTTTCTACAAAAAAAAAGTTAATCCATGTATATGTTGCAAAGTACGCTTCAGTTAAAAATATCCTTCTCCGGAACTATTACTCATGAACAGTCGATGAAGGGAAAGTCTGGTCCATTATTATATACCCTCCAACCAACACAAACACACACAAACATACGAAGACACACATACACACACAAACAAACACACACACACACACATACATACACACAAACACATACAAACACACACAAACACATACAAACAAACACACACAAACACACACACACAAACACACACACACACACAAATATACACACACACAAACACACACAAACACATACAAACACACACATACACATACAAACATACACACACACACTCTGACATCAGAGATCAAACACTTTGTGTGGCCAAACAATTTGAATACTTTTGTTGTAATGGTTGATATAATTGATCAACCCTAGTTACATTCAATAATTATTTGATGGTAATGTGGTCTATGAGGTTTCTATTTGTTATCTACGTAATGGTATGGGAAGTCCACTTTGGACAGTGGATAGCCAGTCCGACTTTGGAATCGTAATATACGAGATCTAATCCCAGGCGTTGCTTATTCATTTGCATTTAGTCTAATGCCCTTGGGTAAGGTATGAATCAGCTCATTCCCTCCAGCTATTGACTGAATAGTGCATAGCGTGTTATTTTTTTAAGAGCTATGTGCGGACAAAAGAACGTTTATCATAAATGAATGTTTTCGACATTAAATAATTTAAAAGGGTTGATTTGGCGTAAAACAAAACAAGAACAAATGATTCGATTTTGAAATGTTAATAGTTTATGTGACAATCATACTGTCTACTTCACACATTCTCTATTATAGACTACGACATATGTGATTCAGTGAGTTTTGGCAGAGTTTTGTTATTCATGCACGTATCATTAAATAGAACTTTAGTCCTCCTGAAGATGGTTAAAGAAGTTCTCCTGAAGATGGTCAAAGAACGTTCGGAAAATGATGGGAACACATAAATGTTGGACCCTAAAACGAAAAATCTGGTTCGGAGACAAGAAAAAATAGAAAAAAAAATTCTGAAAGGGGGAAATTAAAGTTCTCTCTAACGAGACATAAATGAACATGAGGGGTATTATATTATATTTACTTGGTGAGCACCAACCCAATTTTGGCACAAGGCGACTTTTACGCGCTCTTACCCGGGATTTTTACATTCAGTGTTACCTTCACCTAGATGAGTGGCTCTCCCGAGTTAACGAGCCCCATCTGCCCGAGGCTACTAAAGTGAAAGTAATGGTTTTGACAGGGATTTAAACTCGCGTAATACGATTCCAGAGCCCGAGATTTTACCAATGCTCCACCGTCGCTGCCAAACATTATCAGATGGGAATTTTAAGCTCCTCAAGCAGGCAGCTCACCAAGAAATCCCTGACCAGACACGAGTTCGCTGCTCAAACATGAGGGATATACGTGTTACAGATTTAGGCAAAAGAAATGATAAGTAATTAAGTCTAGATATCAAAATTGAGTATATTTTCTGTTAAAGGTCACCCGAGTGAGGTTAATTCAAGGTTTACCGATGAAATCACAGTTCTCTTTGTTATTTTAGACAAGATATTTAAATATTGTAATTAAGATTATTTGTTAGTTGTAAAGTCTGACAATATAAAGGTACGGTTGTTAATGAAATAGTGTCTGGAAACTTGGCTAATGTATAATATAGAATAATTCGGCCTGGTATCATAGTATTACATTTAGATAATGGGTGGTTTTCTACTGATGTTAGTCATTACTTTGCCGATGTTGGGTAGTCGACGTGGCCAAGTGGATAGACAATCAGACTTCGGAACCGTACTCTGCGGGTTCGAATCCAAGTTGTTCCGTCTACGTTAACATGTCAACAAATACCCTTGGGAAATGTATGAAGCCCTATCTTCCCTCCAGCTATGGGTTAAATAGTGCAAGGCCTCAACGGTGGATGTGGCGGGTGATGTCTACAATAACACAACGGCACTGAAGGCGGTGAAGGCTGCAACAGAGGATGGCCTCCAGTCTTCGTTGTTATCTATGCCATTGGAACAAGACCATCTTTTGCCAAGGAGCAGTGTGGTGACTGCAGGTGCACCAGTCTCCCCACGTTAAAAAGCATCACGTGCAGGTGTCCACTTGAAAGGGTCCACATGTACCACAGTCATACTCGACCAGGAGTGACCGCTAATAACTTTGCCAATGGATTAGAAAAATGAATAAATAAACATTTTTTTAAAACCATCCTTTGAAAATTTCTATAAATCAGGTAGCTTAATAATTCAGCACTGCGCGTGTGTATGTGTGTGTGTGTGAGTGTGTGGTGGCATACTGAACTCTAAAAGTTTAGCCGGCTCAACCACTGAACTATTGAGTTCCTAGGGAATATAACCGTCACAAGCTGTCTCCAGCCGGATGTATAGATGCTTATCTAACCAAAGACTAAGAGTACATCAATTCAATGGTTTAACTGCGCCCCTAGACGGAAAGCAGGGAATTTCCCTTCCCAGCGCAAGATGCAGTACCCGATATTAGTAGGTTTTTAATGATTCTACACTACGTTTCGGCTTAGTTCACCTCAGACCGTCTTCAGGTGTTTTTAACCGTAACCTCAGAGAGGGATGCTGGGTCTCGTCGCCGAATCCTCAGTAATCACTGCCTTCCATATTTGTAGTCGAAACGTAATGTAGAAACATAAAAGGCCTACGAAGATGAGAACGAAAGAACTAATAATAAAGTTAATTCCTAAATTTCGAAGCCTTATCTCAAAAATAAATTGAAAAGAATACGATTAAGACAAAAATAGTTCGTTTGGAAATAATACCCAACTGATACTCACTCGTTTTGATTTTTTCATTTCAGTTTTCATTTTATTATAAAAAAATACACAAGACGAATTACCCGGAAATGACAAACCGGAATTGGAAGCACTGCTACAACTAAACAGATAAACACAGAGTTTTAGTTTTATGTTAACAGGGCCGTGATTAGGGCCCCCACAGACCCCACAATTGCAGGGGGCACAAGCTCTCTAGGGGCCCGCAAGGCTCCTTGGCTTCACACACAGATCTTTGGTAATTCGAAAATTTACCAAATTAATTTATTATTAGAATTAACTAGAAATATACACCTCTCGATCCATCTCTCTTTCTTTCTCCCTATAGCTATATATTTGTATATGTATGTATATATGGTCTTTGATCGAAAGCTCCAGTATGTTGGGGTGGGAGGCAAGTTATTTTTTTTTGAGGAAAAAGGGGCCGCAAGTTACATTATGCGTTGGGGCTGCAAGGTAGCTAAGCACGGCACTGTATATCAATATATAACCAAAAAATAAAATAAAATAAAATAAAAAAATAAAATAAAATAAATGAAAACATTTCCATGAAAAATTTTTTTATCTTGTTATAAGATATGAATAAACTAGCTCATATTTTAAATTCTTTATATTAAATATCGGGTTATAAACATTCAAAAGTGTATTAAAAAGTTCAGCGAGAAACGTTTTTTTTCTTTGAAATGGTTTTTAATATCTTGTGTTTTTTTATTACTATTTTTTTTCTTTAGAAATACCAGAAAAGCTATTCAATCTGGAATAAGCTCGAATATAAATAGAGAGGCATTGAAACAGAATACCTAAGATAGATAGAAAGAAAGAAAGAATAAAAAAGGACGAGAACGTTCTTAATGAAACTTAGAAAATCTGTTTGTAAAGAATTAGAAATTATTTTATAAAGATCAATCGGTTTGCGTGGGATTTTTATAGGACTTAATTTATAAAAACCAATAAGTTAACAAAATCAAAATCAATTTTGTACTTTAACCCTTGACAACAATAAAAAAAAATAACAAGAAACAAACAAACAAAAAAGATACAAAAAAATGCACCAAAAAACAAAAAAATAAAAAAAAAACAAAATCCAAATCGTCAAATACCTTAAACCTAATGAAGAGGAATCAGAAGTATTTTAAAACGTCCGTAGTTTATATCTTAACTTACGCACACACACACACACACATACACACACACACACACACATACACACACACACACACACACACACAAATACACACACACACACATAAATAGTGATGGTTTGGGCAGCGACGGTGGAGCATTGGTAAAAGCTCGGGCTGTGAGATCGTGTTACGCGAGTTCAAATCCCAGTCAAA